>JAXDRA010000928.1:0-27387 GCA_034190875.2 Urechis unicinctus
CAGCAATGCCGTCTACTCCAAGACTTCATACCCGAGAACGCATATTTGGCAACCAGAAGACTTCGACACCAGTTCATCCCAATGTAAAGCAGCAGATGCTCGTAACACGAGCATTGGACGTCGAGACCAGGTGCGACAGCCAGTCTTCTTTTTCGCATCCGACTCTCCACATGAATACACTGTGTAACCATCAACATGTGCCGCCGTATTCTGACTATGTATACCAGTCACAGATGCATCAGCTCAACTTTAGACCAACGTAATCAGCATCTACATTGTATGTGATACCATATTAGTGCTATGATAATTGGGATACATTTTTCTCAGTCGATATTTTTTGTGTGTGAGTATTTCTCTTCTGTTCATTAGTGTGTATATTTTCACCAATAAATCTATAAATCATCGAAAGCTTCTTCTATGAGCCAATCGCTGGTGTGTTAATACCTATCGCGTCATACAGATGATGCCGTACCAGTGACTTATTACAAACACTCATATAAGCCAGATTACAAGAAATGCTTAAACTTTGTAAAAGAGGATTACAAAGTGTCAAGGCTGATACACCTGATTGTAAGCTTCACTGAAAAGTGATTCATGTATTGATTTCTCAATATATAGCAACTTCACTTTTTGTGCCTTTAGTGCTTCAGATACTGACTTTAGTGTCAAATTGTGCCCGTGATTATCGTTCTTAGACGTGATCTGAGTATTACAGAAATAGTCAATCGACGTCTTGCAGGATCTGCCGAGAGTTACGTAATATAATGTGTGCAAGAATTATCATTTCATGTGAAATCCTGAGCATCTGCCACTTATGATGAATGATATGAATAACAAAGCGTGTCCAAGACGAAATGTACACGTAATGAGTGCACTGTTTTCCTTTTGACGTAAGTGATGCAGTACGTGTTAGTAAGTACAGAAAAGTGTTTCAAATGGTTATCCCATGACAACTAATGAAATAAATGCAGGTGGCATTGGGGCGTGAATGTGGCCAAAAACAGCAGCTAAGGAAGATTGAAATCATGCACAGCCAGAAACTTAGCAAACGATGCGATCAATATGTAAATTAAGCTACTGATGTAATTGCTTAACAAATCATATATAAAGGAAATTAATACCAGTAGATTTATTTAGTCGGCATATTGAGAGTGCCTGCAAGCCTATTGAAAAGAATGTGATAAATCAAGCGCGATGATGATGATGATGATGATGATGATGATGATGATGATGATGATGATGATGATGATGACTATCAACGATTTACCACGCACCGTTGACAATTAGGAGCACGGTGTTGTCCCACCAAAAAGGATCCTTTACGATTTCACCCCAACACAATAGATATCCTGATGTGAGGCCACAATGAGTGCAACGACGTACATTCTCCCTTACATGAGCATCATTTAAATGTGAAGTTTGTGATAAATGTTGATTAATTGTGACCAGAGTATCAAGTTATAAACTACACGCCAATCATAAACAGCCGAGAACGAAAGAGATTTGTTTGGCTCGCCAATAAGATTTAGAACACTCGATGTGGGAAGTTGCAACGAAACTGTAATCATGACAGATTAGGGTCAAGCTTAATCGGTCGTCCAGGTAAGAATGGTCAGATGTATGTGGCAAATGCTTCCGATTTATTGAGCAAGCTGTCGATTGACGGTGGGCAGATTGACCCAATGATATCATATATCTGAGGCAACCAGGTGACGTGGTCTGAGAGCGTCGAAGTAGCATGACGTCGGCCATTCCACATTCTCATGTCATGCCATTGGCGCTGAATTTGGGTAGCGGATCAAGCGGGCTTGAGTGGCAGCTGGCAGACGTCGCCACCCAGTTAGCGTCATAGATGAGTGTCAATGATCACCACGTCTTGCACGGTCAGACAATTGCATACTTATCAAACTATTCAACACAAGAGATGCGATATTTTACAAATTCTTGGCAATTCACTATATTCAATACATGAGACATCGAATTTATGTAATTCTTGGCAATACTCAATGACAATGACAATGATTCACAAAGTTTGATAGCTAGTTGGTCACACATTTGACATCAACACTTATCGTACTTTTGATAATGTATCAGGAGATTGTGCTCACAGCGAAAGGTGTCCCTCTTCTACACAACAGTCTGGTGCACACACATAAACAGCAACATCTTCCAATAAGGCCCTGAGTACACTCATTAGTATTTTCCTTGATCATTTATTGATTTAATACTTCATTGTAGATTACCAATTCCTATTGCGTCCCGGCCTCTTTCAACGTTGTAATATTTCATCTCCTTACTGAACGCTACTAGGTACACTATTAGTGACCAACAGCAATTGAGTATGACCATTACAAGACAATACCATCTAACAGGCGCACACTAAGGCCGCGACGTTGACGTCGACTGCCTACCAGCACGTCGTACTCAAAAAATGACACTTGATCATTACATCCACGTCACAACGCGTTATATCGTATTCAGTAGTGACGTCATGACGTGAGTATAGCGCTGTCACAGCACCACAAGCTCACGACATGTCACACGTCGAATATCTCGCAGTATAAAGCCTGGTCCTAGTGATGAACTCCTCAGTTACAATTTGAGATCTTCTCAAAGCTGATCAAATTGATTGCAAAGCGAATCTCATTTCATAAAGATGGCAACAATTGACTTTGAGTCAATGAAAACTCCTCTTCCTCCAGCGACGAGTCATGATCATGAAGAATTCTATTGCGATCTCCTGCCATCGCTTGGAGAGTTATCAGCCTTATACGATACCACGGATTGGGCAGATGAATTCAATATTGAAGCTTTTGACAAATACTGTCAGTCTGGCACAAGTTTCCTCAGTCAGATCTACTTAGACTCCAATGCCGAGTTAGAAGTTTCGTCGGATCAAGCAGCAGGAAGCACAGTTTTAACGGATACAACAAGCTGCGGCCTTCCAAACCATGACTTAAAGATGACAGCAATTTCTACATCTTCTGATGATGACAGTGACGAAACACAGAGCTCTCAGCCTATTGTAGTCACTTCCTCAGACGCCAACTATGTGCATGTTGCTCTAGACCCTAGTGCTGTGTCGCTGCCGGAGGAGGATGACTCTCTTGTCAACTATGCCGAGTTGGAGCAGCCTCAGACTCCGTTGCTTGACGACAATTGCATGGCTCCTCTCAGTCCGTGTGCTGAGCCTCCTGAGATGGAGGTCGTTGAGGAGGACAGCGGTGTATACATTGGAGACAGTGCCTCCCTTGATGACCTCTCATCCTTGATGGACCTCTTACAGAATGCACCTGAGACAGTATCATCGCCAGTTGTGCTCCCCATATCACCACAAAAGGCAGCACCAGCTCCTGTTGTGATTCCAATCCCACCTCAACTTGTGATTAACTCCATCTATCAGAACTGGCAACAGGAAAGTCAGGCCAGTCAGATTAATGACAAGCCTGATGACTCGTATATCGCGATGATTGCCAAGGCAATTCTCTTCCACGGTGGCATTGACGTTCAGCTCAATGATATTTATGCCTATCTTATGGACAATTATTCTTATTTCAAATCTTCTGCCAAGAACTGGAGAAGTGGCATTCGGCACAATCTGTCTGTAAATGAATGTTTTGTGCGTGGCAAACGGGCACGAAATGGTCGAGGGTATCACTGGTCCATCCACCCAGCTTGTGAAGAGAGCTTCAAGAAGGGTGTGTTCAGCAGACGTCTGGTTCGACAACAAGCTCAGAGGCACAACCGCAATGGTTTGTCCAAGCCTCAGACGAACTCTGCCTGCTCACAAGCTACAGCAATGCCGTCTACTCCAAGACTTCATACCCGAGAACGCATATTTGGCAACCAGAAGACTTCGACACCAGTTCATCCCAATGTAAAGCAGCAGATGCTCGTAACACGAGCAGCATTGGACGTCGAGACCAGGTGCGACAGCCAGTCTTCTTTTTCGCATCCGACTCTCCACATGAATACACTGTGTAACCATCAACATGTGCCGCCGTATTCTGACTATGTATACCAGTCACAGATGCATCAGCTCAACTTTAGACCAACGTAATCAGCATCTACATTGTATGTGATACCATATTAGTGCTATGATAATTGGGATACATTTTTCTCAGTCGATATTTTGTGTGTGAGTATTTCTCTTCTGTTCATTAGTGTGTATATTTTCACCAATAAATCTATAAATCATCGAAAGCTTCTTCTATGAGCCAATCGCTGGTGTGTTAATACCTATCGCGTCATACAGATGATGCCGTACCAGTGACTTATTACAAACACTCATATAAGCCAGATTACAAGAAATGCTTAAACTTTGTAAAAGAGGATTACAAAGTGTCAAGGCTGATACACCTGATTGTAAGCTTCACTGAAAAGTGATTCATGTATTGATTTCTCAATATATATAGCAACTTCACTTTTTGTGCCTTTAGTGCTTCAGATACTGACTTTAGTGTCAAATTGTGCCCGTGATTATCGTTCTTAGACGTGATCTGAGTATTACAGAAATAGTCAATCGACGTCTTGCAGGATCTGCCGAGAGTTACGTAATATAATGTGTGCAAGAATTATCATTTCATGTGAAATCCTGAGCATCTGCCACTTATGATGAATGATATGAATAACAAAGCGTGTCCAAGACGAAATGTACACGTAATGAGTGCACTGTTTTCCTTTTGACGTAAAGTGATGCAGTACGTGTTAGTAAGTACAGAAAAGTGTTTCAAATGGTTATCCCATGACAACTAATGAAATAAATGCAGGTGGCATTGGGGCGTGAATGTGGCCAAAAACAGCAGCTAAGGAAGATTGAAATCATGCACAGCCAGAAACTTAGCAAACGATGCGATCAATATGTAAATTAAGCTACTGATGTAATTGCTTAACAAATCATATATAAAGGAAATTAATACCAGTAGATTTATTTAGTCGGCATATTGAGAGTGCCTGCAAGCCTATTGAAAAGAATGTGATAAATCAAGCGCGATGATGATGATGATGATGATGATGATGATGATGATGATGATGATGATGATGATGATGATGACTATCAACGATTTACCACGCACCGTTGACAATTAGGAGCACGGTGTTGTCCCACCAAAAAGGATCCTTTACGATTTCACCCCAACACAATAGATATCCTGATGTGAGGCCACAATGAGTGCAACGACGTACATTCTCCCTTACATGAGCATCATTTAAATGTGAAGTTTGTGATAAATGTTGATTAATTGTGACCAGAGTATATCAGTTATAAACTACACGCCAATCATAAACAGCCGAGAACGAAAGAGATTTGTTTGGCTCGCCAATAAGATTTAGAACACTCGATGTGGGAAGTTGCAACGAAACTGTAATCATGACAGATTAGGGTCAAGCTTAATCGGTCGTCCAGGTAAGAATGGTCAGATGTATGTGGCAAATGCTTCCGATTTATTGAGCAAGCTGTCGATTGACGGTGGGCAGATTGACCCAATGATATCATATATCTGAGGCAACCAGGTGACGTGGTCTGAGAGCGTCGAAGTAGCATGACGTCGGCCATTCCACATTCTCATGTCATGCCATTGGCGCTGAATTTGGGTAGCGGATCAAGCGGGCTTGAGTGGCAGCTGGCAGACGTCGCCACCCAGTTAGCGTCATAGATGAGTGTCAATGATCACCACGTCTTGCACGGTCAGACAATTGCATACTTATCAAACTATTCAACACAAGAGATGCGATATTTTACAAATTCTTGGCAATTCACTATATTCAATACATGAGACATCGAATTTATGTAATTCTTGGCAATACTCAATGACAATGACAATGATTCACAAAGTTTGATAGCTAGTTGGTCACACATTTGACATCAACACTTATCGTACTTTTGATAATGTATCAGGAGATTGTGCTCACAGCGAAAGGTGTCCCTCTTCTACACAACAGTCTGGTGCACACACATAAACAGCAACATCTTCCAATAAGGCCCTGAGTACACTCATTAGTATTTTCCTTGATCATTTATTGATTTAATACTTCATTGTAGATTACCAATTCCTATTGCGTCCCGGCCTCTTTCAACGTTGTAATATTTCATCTCCTTACTGAACGCTACTAGGTACACTATTAGTGACCAACAGCAATTGAGTATGACCATTACAAGACAATACCATCTAACAGACGCACACTAAGGCCGCGACGTTGACGTCGACTGCCTACCAGCACGTCGTACTCAAAAAATGACACTTGATCATTACATCCACGTCACAACGCGTTATATCGTATTCAGTAGTGACGTCATGACGTGAGTATAGCGCTGTCACAGCACCACAAGCTCACGACATGTCACACGTCGAATATCTCGCAGTATAAAGCCTGGTCCTAGTGATGAACTCCTCAGTTACAATTTGAGATCTTCTCAAAGCTGATCAAATTGATTGCAAAGCGAATCTCATTTCATAAAGATGGCAACAATTGACTTTGAGTCAATGAAAACTCCTCTTCCTCCAGCGACGAGTCATGATCATGAAGAATTCTATTGCGATCTCCTGCCATCGCTTGGAGAGTTATCAGCCTTATACGATACCACGGATTGGGCAGATGAATTCAATATTGAAGCTTTTGACAAATACTGTCAGTCTGGCACAAGTTTCCTCAGTCAGATCTACTTAGACTCCAATGCCGAGTTAGAAGTTTCGTCGGATCAAGCAGCAGGAAGCACAGTTTTAACGGATACAACAAGCTGCGGCCTTCCAAACCATGACTTAAAGATGACAGCAATTTCTACATCTTCTGATGATGACAGTGACGAAACACAGAGCTCTCAGCCTATTGTAGTCACTTCCTCAGACGCCAACTATGTGCATGTTGCTCTAGACCCTAGTGCTGTGTCGCTGCCGGAGGAGGATGACTCTCTTGTCAACTATGCCGAGTTGGAGCAGCCTCAGACTCCGTTGCTTGACGACAATTGCATGGCTCCTCTCAGTCCGTGTGCTGAGCCTCCTGAGATGGAGGTCGTTGAGGAGGACAGCGGTGTATACATTGGAGACAGTGCCTCCCTTGATGACCTCTCATCCTTGATGGACCTCTTACAGAATGCACCTGAGACAGTATCATCGCCAGTTGTGCTCCCCATATCACCACAAAAGGCAGCACCAGCTCCTGTTGTGATTCCAATCCCACCTCAACTTGTGATTAACTCCATCTATCAGAACTGGCAACAGGAAAGTCAGGCCAGTCAGATTAATGACAAGCCTGATGACTCGTATATCGCGATGATTGCCAAGGCAATTCTCTTCCACGGTGGCATTGACGTTCAGCTCAATGATATTTATGCCTATCTTATGGACAATTATTCTTATTTCAAATCTTCTGCCAAGAACTGGAGAAGTGGCATTCGGCACAATCTGTCTGTAAATGAATGTTTTGTGCGTGGCAAACGGGCACGAAATGGTCGAGGGTATCACTGGTCCATCCACCCAGCTTGTGAAGAGAGCTTCAAGAAGGGTGTGTTCAGCAGACGTCTGGTTCGACAACAAGCTCAGAGGCACAACCGCAATGGTTTGTCCAAGCCTCAGACGAACTCTGCCTGCTCACAAGCTACAGCAATGCCGTCTACTCCAAGACTTCATACCCGAGAACGCATATTTGGCAACCAGAAGACTTCGACACCAGTTCATCCCAATGTAAAGCAGCAGATGCTCGTAACACGAGCATTGGACGTCGAGACCAGGTGCGACAGCCAGTCTTCTTTTTCGCATCCGACTCTCCACATGAATACACTGTGTAACCATCAACATGTGCCGCCGTATTCTGACTATGTATACCAGTCACAGATGCATCAGCTCAACTTTAGACCAACGTAATCAGCATCTACATTGTATGTGATACCATATTAGTGCTATGATAATTGGGATACATTTTTCTCAGTCGATTTTTGTGTGTGAGTATTTCTCTTCTGTTCATTAGTGTGTATATTTTCACCAATAAATCTATAAATCATCGAAAGCTTCTTCTATGAGCCAATCGCTGGTGTGTTAATACCTATCGCGTCATACAGATGATGCCGTACCAGTGACTTATTACAAACACTCATATAAGCCAGATTACAAGAAATGCTTAAACTTTGTAAAAGAGGATTACAAAGTGTCAAGGCTGATACACCTGATTGTAAGCTTCACTGAAAAGTGATTCATGTATTGATTTCTCAATATATAGCAACTTCACTTTTTGTGCCTTTAGTGCTTCAGATACTGACTTTAGTGTCAAATTGTGCCCGTGATTATCGTTCTTAGACGTGATCTGAGTATTACAGAAATAGTCAATCGACGTCTTGCAGGATCTGCCGAGAGTTACGTAATATAATGTGTGCAAGAATTATCATTTCATGTGAAATCCTGAGCATCTGCCACTTATGATGATGATGATATGAATATAACAAAAGCGTGTCCAAGACGAAATGTACACGTAATGAGTGCACTGTTTTCCTTTTGACGTAAAGTGATGCAGTACGTGTTAGTAAGTACAGAAAAGTGTTTCAAATGGTTATCCCATGACAACTAATGAAATAAATGCAGGTGGCATTGGGGCGTGAATGTGGCCAAAAACAGCAGCTAAGGAAGATTGAAATCATGCACAGCCAGAAACTTAGCAAACGATGCGATCAATATGTAAATTAAGCTACTGATGTAATTGCTTAACAAATCATATATAAAGGAAATTAATACCAGTAGATTTATTTAGTCGGCATATTGAGAGTGCCTGCAAGCCTATTGAAAAGAATGTGATAAATCAAGCGCGATGATGATGATGATGATGATGATGATGATGATGATGATGATGATGATGATGATGACTATCAACGATTTACCACGCACCGTTGACAATTAGGAGCACGGTGTTGTCCCACCAAAAAGGATCCTTTACGATTTCACCCCAACACAATAGATATCCTGATGTGAGGCCACAATGAGTGCAACGACGTACATTCTCCCTTACATGAGCATCATTTAAATGTGAAGTTTGTGATAAATGTTGATTAATTGTGACCAGAGTATCAAATTATAAACTACACGCCAATCATAAACAGCCGAGAACGAAAGAGATTTGTTTGGCTCGCCAATAAGATTTAGAACACTCGATGTGGGAAGTTGCAACGAAACTGTAATCATGACAGATTAGGGTCAAGCTTAATCGGTCGTCCAGGTAAGAATGGTCAGATGTATGTGGCAAATGCTTCCGATTTATTGAGCAAGCTGTCGATTGACGGTGGGCAGATTGACCCAATGATATCATATATCTGAGGCAACCAGGTGACGTGGTCTGAGAGCGTCGAAGTAGCATGACGTCGGCCATTCCACATTCTCATGTCATGCCATTGGCGCTGAATTTGGGTAGCGGATCAAGCGGGCTTGAGTGGCAGCTGGCAGACGTCGCCACCCAGTTAGCGTCATAGATGAGTGTCAATGATCACCACGTCTTGCACGGTCAGACAATTGCATACTTATCAAACTATTCAACACAAGAGATGCGATATTTTACAAATTCTTGGCAATTCACTATATTCAATACATGAGACATCGAATTTATGTAATTCTTGGCAATACTCAATGACAATGACAATGATTCACAAAGTTTGATAGCTAGTTGGTCACACATTTGACATCAACACTTATCGTACTTTTGATAATGTATCAGGAGATTGTGCTCACAGCGAAAGGTGTCCCTCTTCTACACAACAGTCTGGTGCACACACATAAACAGCAACATCTTCCAATAAGGCCCTGAGTACACTCATTAGTATTTTCCTTGATCATTTATTGATTTAATACTTCATTGTAGATTACCAATTCCTATTGCGTCCCGGCCTCTTTCAACGTTGTAATATTTCATCTCCTTACTGAACGCTACTAGGTACACTATTAGTGACCAACAGCAATTGAGTATGACCATGACCATTACAAGACAATACCATCTAACAGACGCACACTAAGGCCGCGACGTTGACGTCGACTGCCTACCAGCACGTCGTACTCAAAAAATGACACTTGATCATTACATCCACGTCACAACGCGTTATATCGTATTCAGTAGTGACGTCATGACGTGAGTATAGCGCTGTCACAGCACCACAAGCTCACGACATGTCACACGTCGAATATCTCGCAGTATAAAGCCTGGTCCTAGTGATGAACTCCTCAGTTACAATTTGAGATCTTCTCAAAGCTGATCAAATTGATTGCAAAGCGAATCTCATTTCATAAAGATGGCAACAATTGACTTTGAGTCAATGAAAAAACTCCTCTTCCTCCAGCGACGAGTCATGATCATGAAGAATTCTATTGCGATCTCCTGCCATCGCTTGGAGAGTTATCAGCCTTATACGATACCACGGATTGGGCAGATGAATTCAATATTGAAGCTTTTGACAAATACTGTCAGTCTGGCACAAGTTTTCCTCAGTCAGATCTACTTAGACTCCAATGCCGAGTTAGAAGTTTCGTCGGATCAAGCAGCAGGAAGCACAGTTTTAACGGATACAACAAGCTGCGGCCTTCCAAACCATGACTTAAAGATGACAGCAATTTCTACATCTTCTGATGATGACAGTGACGAAAACACAGAGCTCTCAGCCTATTGTAGTCACTTCCTCAGACGCCAACTATGTGCATGTTGCTCTAGACCCTAGTGCTGTGTCGCTGCCGGAGGAGGATGACTCTCTTGTCAACTATGCCGAGTTGGAGCAGCCTCAGACTCCGTTGCTTGACGACAATTGCATGGCTCCTCTCAGTCCGTGTGCTGAGCCTCCTGAGATGGAGGTCGTTGAGGAGGACAGCGGTGTATACATTGGAGACAGTGCCTCCCTTGATGACCTCTCATCCTTGATGGACCTCTTACAGAATGCACCTGAGACAGTATCATCGCCAGTTGTGCTCCCCATATCACCACAAGGCAGCACCAGCTCCTGTTGTGATTCCAATCCCACCTCAACTTGTGATTAACTCCATCTATCAGAACTGGCAACAGGAAAGTCAGGCCAGTCAGATTAATGACAAGCCTGATGACTCGTATATCGCGATGATTGCCAAGGCAATTCTCTTCCACGGTGGCATTGACGTTCAGCTCAATGATATTTATGCCTATCTTATGGACAATTATTCTTATTTCAAATCTTCTGCCAAGAACTGGAGAAGTGGCATTCGGCACAATCTGTCTGTAAATGAATGTTTTGTGCGTGGCAAACGGGCACGAAATGGTCGAGGGTATCACTGGTCCATCCACCCAGCTTGTGAAGAGAGCTTCAAGAAGGGTGTGTTCAGCAGACGTCTGGTTCGACAACAAGCTCAGAGGCACAACCGCAATGGTTTGTCCAAGCCTCAGACGAACTCTGCCTGCTCACAAGCTACAGCAATGCCGTCTACTCCAAGACTTCATACCCGAGAACGCATATTTGGCAACCAGAAGACTTCGACACCAGTTCATCCCAATGTAAAGCAGCAGATGCTCGTAACACGAGCATTGGACGTCGAGACCAGGTGCGACAGCCAGTCTTCTTTTTCGCATCCGACTCTCCACATGAATACACTGTGTAACCATCAACATGTGCCGCCGTATTCTGACTATGTATACCAGTCACAGATGCATCAGCTCAACTTTAGACCAACGTAATCAGCATCTACATTGTATGTGATACCATATTAGTGCTATGATAATTGGGATACATTTTTCTCAGTCGATATTTTGTGTGTGAGTATTTCTCTTCTGTTCATTAGTGTGTATATTTTCACCAATAAATCTATAAATCATCGAAAGCTTCTTCTATGAGCCAATCGCTGGTGTGTTAATACCTATCGCGTCATACAGATGATGCCGTACCAGTGACTTATTACAAACACTCATATAAGCCAGATTACAAGAAATGCTTAAACTTTGTAAAAGAGGATTACAAAGTGTCAAGGCTGATACACCTGATTGTAAGCTTCACTGAAAAGTGATTCATGTATTGATTTCTCAATATATAGCAACTTCACTTTTTGTGCCTTTAGTGCTTCAGATACTGACTTTAGTGTCAAATTGTGCCCGTGATTATCGTTCTTAGACGTGATCTGAGTATTACAGAAATAGTCAATCGACGTCTTGCAGGATCTGCCGAGAGTTACGTAATATAATGTGTGCAAGAATTATCATTTCATGTGAAATCCTGAGCATCTGCCACTTATGATGAATGATATGAATAACAAAGCGTGTCCAAGACGAAATGTACACGTAATGAGTGCACTGTTTTCCTTTTGACGTAAAGTGATGCAGTACGTGTTAGTAAGTACAGAAAAGTGTTTCAAATGGTTATCCCATGACAACTAATGAAATAAATGCAGGTGGCATTGGGGCGTGAATGTGGCCAAAAACAGCAGCTAAGGAAGATTGAAATCATGCACAGCCAGAAACTTAGCAAACGATGCGATCAATATGTAAATTAAGCTACTGAGGTAATTGCTTAACAAATCATATATAAAGGAAATTAATACCAGTAGATTTATTTAGTCGGCATATTGAGAGTGCCTGCAAGCCTATTGAAAAGAATGTGATAAATCAAGCGCGATGATGATGATGATGATGATGATGATGATGATGATGATGATGATGATGATGATGACTATCAACGATTTACCACGCACCGTTGACAATTAGGAGCACGGTGTTGTCCCACCAAAAAGGATCCTTTACGATTTCACCCCAACACAATAGATATCCTGATGTGAGGCCACAATGAGTGCAACGACGTACATTCTCCCTTACATGAGCATCATTTAAATGTGAAGTTTGTGATAAATGTTGATTAATTGTGACCAGAGTATCAAGTTATAAACTACACGCCAATCATAAACAGCCGAGAACGAAAGAGATTTGTTTGGCTCGCCAATAAGATTTAGAACACTCGATGTGGGAAGTTGCAACGAAAACTGTAATCATGACAGATTAGGGTCAAGCTTAATCGGTCGTCCAGGTAAGAATGGTCAGATGTATGTGGCAAATGCTTCCGATTTATTGAGCAAGCTGTCGATTGACGGTGGGCAGATTGACCCAATGATATCATATATCTGAGGCAACCAGGTGACGTGGTCTGAGAGCGTCGAAGTAGCATGACGTCGGCCATTCCACATTCTCATGTCATGCCATTGGCGCTGAATTTGGGTAGCGGATCAAGCGGGCTTGAGTGGCAGCTGGCAGACGTCGCCACCCAGTTAGCGTCATAGATGAGTGTCAATGATCACCACGTCTTGCACGGTCAGACAATTGCATACTTATCAAACTATTCAACACAAGAGATGCGATATTTTACAAATTCTTGGCAATTCACTATATTCAATACATGAGACATCGAATTTATGTAATTCTTGGCAATACTCAATGACAATGACAATGATTCACAAAGTTTGATAGCTAGTTGGTCACACATTTTGACATCAACACTTATCGTACTTTTGATAATGTATCAGGAGATTGTGCTCACAGCGAAAGGTGTCCCTCTTCTACACAACAGTCTGGTGCACACACATAAACAGCAACATCTTCCAATAAGGCCCTGAGTACACTCATTAGTATTTTCCTTGATCATTTATTGATTTAATACTTCATTGTAGATTACCAATTCCTATTGCGTCCCGGCCTCTTTCAACGTTGTAATATTTCATCTCCTTACTGAACGCTACTAGGTACACTATTAGTGACCAACAGCAATTGAGTATGACCATTACAAGACAATACCATCTAACAGACGCACACTAAGGCCGCGACGTTGACGTCGACTGCCTACCAGCACGTCGTACTCAAAAAATGACACTTGATCATTACATCCACGTCACAACGCGTTATATCGTATTCAGTAGTGACGTCATGACGTGAGTATAGCGCTGTCACAGCACCACAAGCTCACGACATGTCACACGTCGAATATCTCGCAGTAGTATAAAGCCTGGTCCTAGTGATGAACTCCTCAGTTACAATTTGAGATCTTCTCAAAGCTGATCAAATTGATTGCAAAGCGAATCTCATTTCATAAAGATGGCAACAATTGACTTTGAGTCAATGAAAACTCCTCTTCCTCCAGCGACGAGTCATGATCATGAAGAATTCTATTGCGATCCTCCTGCCATCGCTTGGAGAGTTATCAGCCTTATACGATACCACGGATTGGGCAGATGAATTCAATATTGAAGCTTTTGACAAATACTGTCAGTCTGGCACAAGTTTCCTCAGTCAGATCTACTTAGACTCCAATGCCGAGTTAGAAGTTTCGTCGGATCAGCAGCAGCAGGAAGCACAGTTTTTTTAACGGATACAACAAGCTGCGGCCTTCCAAACCATGACTTAAAGATGACAGCAATTTCTACATCTTCTGATGATGACAGTGACGAAACACAGAGCTCTCAGCCTATTGTAGTCACTTCCTCAGACGCCAACTATGTGCATGTTGCTCTAGACCCTAGTGCTGTGTCGCTGCCGGAGGAGGATGACTCTCTTGTCAACTATGCCGAGTTGGAGCAGCCTCAGACTCCGTTGCTTGACGACAATTGCATGGCTCCTCTCAGTCCGTGTGCTGAGCCTCCTGAGATGGAGGTCGTTGAGGAGGACAGCGGTGTATACATTGGAGACAGTGCCTCCCTTGATGACCTCTCATCCTTGATGGACCTCTTACAGAATGCACCTGAGACAGTATCATCGCCAGTTGTGCTCCCCATATCACCACAAAAGGCAGCACCAGCTCCTGTTGTGCTTCCAATCCCACCTCAACTTGTGATTAACTCCATCTATCAGAACTGGCAACAGGAAAGTCAGGCCAGTCAGATTAATGACAAGCCTGATGACTCGTATATCGCGATGATTGCCAAGGCAATTCTCTTCCACGGTGGCATTGACGTTCAGCTCAATGATATTTATGCCTATCTTATGGACAATTATTCTTATTTCAAATCTTCTGCCAAGAACTGGAGAAGTGGCATTCGGCACAATCTGTCTGTAAATGAATGTTTTGTGCGTGGCAAACGGGCACGAAATGGTCGAGGGTATCACTGGTCCATCCACCCAGCTTGTGAAGAGAGCTTCAAGAAGGGTGTGTTCAGCAGACGTCTGGTTCGACAACAAGCTCAGAGGCACAACCGCAATGGTTTGTCCAAGCCTCAGACGAACTCTGCCTGCTCACAAGCTACAGCAATGCCGTCTACTCCAAGACTTCATACCCGAGAACGCATATTTGGCAACCAGAAGACTTCGACACCAGTTCATCCCAATGTAAAGCAGCAGATGCTCGTAACACGAGCATTGGACGTCGAGACCAGGTGCGACAGCCAGTCTTCTTTTTCGCATCCGACTCTCCACATGAATACACTGTGTAACCATCAACATGTGCCGCCGTATTCTGACTATGTATACCAGTCACAGATGCATCAGCTCAACTTTAGACCAACGTAATAATCAGCATCTACATTGTATGTGATACCATATTAGTGCTATGATAATTGGGATACATTTTTCTCAGTCGATATTTTGTGTGTGAGTATTTCTCTTCTGTTCATTAGTGTGTATATTTTCACCAATAAATCTATAAATCATCGAAAGCTTCTTCTATGAGCCAATCGCTGGTGTGTTAATACCTATCGCGTCATACAGATGATGCCGTACCAGTGACTTATTACAAACACTCATATAAGCCAGATTACAAGAAATGCTTAAACTTTGTAAAAGAGGATTACAAAGTGTCAAGGCTGATACACCTGATTGTAAGCTTCACTGAAAAGTGATTCATGTATTGATTTCTCAATATATAGCAACTTCACTTTTTGTGCCTTTAGTGCTTCAGATACTGACTTTAGTGTCAAATTGTGCCCGTGATTATCGTTCTTAGACGTGATCTGAGTATTACAGAAATAGTCAATCGACGTCTTGCAGGATCTGCCGAGAGTTACGTAATATAATGTGTGCAAGAATTATCATTTCATGTGAAATCCTGAGCATCTGCCACTTATGATGAATGATATGAATAACAAAGCGTGTCCAAGACGAAATGTACACGTAATGAGTGCACTGTTTTCCTTTTGACGTAAAGTGATGCAGTACGTGTTAGTAAGTACAGAAAAGTGTTTCAAATGGTTATCCCATGACAACTAATGAAATAAATGCAGGTGGCATTGGGGCGTGAATGTGGCCAAAAACAGCAGCTAAGGAAGATTGAAATCATGCACAGCCAGAAACTTAGCAAACGATGCGATCAATATGTAAATTAAGCTACTGATGTAATTGCTTAACAAATCATATATAAAGGAAATTAATACCAGTAGATTTATTTAGTCGGCATATTGAGAGTGCCTGCAAGCCTATTGAAAAGAATGTGATAAATCAAGCGATGATGATGATGATGATGATGATGATGATGATGATGATGATGATGATGATGATGACTATCAACGATTTACCACGCACCGTTGACAATTAGGAGCACGGTGTTGTCCCACCAAAAAGGATCCTTTACGATTTCACCCCAACACAATAGATATCCTGATGTGAGGCCACAATGAGTGCAACGACGTACATTCTCCCTTACATGAGCATCATTTAAATGTGAAGTTTGTGATAAATGTTGATTAATTGTGACCAGAGTATCAAGTTATAAACTACACGCCAATCATAAACAGCCGAGAACGAAAGAGATTTGTTTGGCTCGCCAATAAGATTTAGAACACTCGATGTGGGAAGTTGCAACGAAACTGTAATCATGACAGATTAGGGTCAAGCTTAATCGGTCGTCCAGGTAAGAATGGTCAGATGTATGTGGCAAATGCTTCCGATTTATTGAGCAAGCTGTCGATTGACGGTGGGCAGATTGACCCAATGATATCATATATCTGAGGCAACCAGGTGACGTGGTCTGAGAGCGTCGAAGTAGCATGACGTCGGCCATTCCACATTCTCATGTCATGCCATTGGCGCTGCTGAATTTGGGTAGCGGATCAAGCGGGCTTGAGTGGCAGCTGGCAGACGTCGCCACCCAGTTAGCGTCATAGATGAGTGTCAATGATCACCACGTCTTGCACGGTCAGACAATTGCATACTTATCAAACTATTCAACACAAGAGATGCGATATTTTACAAATTCTTGGCAATTCACTATATTCAATACATGAGACATCGAATTTATGTAATTCTTGGCAATACTCAATGACAATGACAATGATTCACAAAGTTTGATAGCTAGTTGGTCACACATTTGACATCAACACTTATCGTACTTTTGATAATGTATCAGGAGATTGTGCTCACAGCGAAAGGTGTCCCTCTTCTACACAACAGTCTGGTGCACACACATAAACAGCAACATCTTCCAATAAGGCCCTGAGTACACTCATTAGTATTTTCCTTGATCATTTATTGATTTAATACTTCATTGTAGATTACCAATTCCTATTGCGTCCCGGCCTCTTTCAACGTTGTAATATTTCATCTCCTTACTGAACGCTACTAGGTACACTATTAGTGACCAACAGCAATTGAGTATGACCATTACAAGACAATACCATCTAACAGACGCACACTAAGGCCGCGACGTTGACGTCGACTGCCTACCAGCACGTCGTACTCAAAAAATGACACTTGATCATTACATCCACGTCACAACGCGTTATATCGTATTCAGTAGTGACGTCATGACGTGAGTATAGCGCTGTCACAGCACCACAAGCTCACGACATGTCACACGTCGAATATCTCGCAGTATAAAAGCCTGGTCCTAGTGATGAACTCCTCAGTTACAATTTGAGATCTTCTCAAAGCTGATCAAATTGATTGCAAAGCGAATCTCATTTCATAAAGATGGCAACAATTGACTTTGAGTCAATGAAAAAACTCCTCTTCCTCCAGCGACGAGTCATGATCATGAAGAATTCTATTGCGATCTCCTGCCATCGCTTGGAGAGTTATCAGCCTTATACGATACCACGGATTGGGCAGATGAATTCAATATTGAAGCTTTTGACAAATACTGTCAGTCTGGCACAAGTTTCCTCAGTCAGATCTACTTAGACTCCAATGCCGAGTTAGAAGTTTCGTCGGATCAAGCAGCAGGAAGCACAGTTTTAACGGATACAACAAGCTGCGGCCTTCCAAACCATGACTTAAAGATGACAGCAATTTCTACATCTTCTGATGATGACAGTGACGAAACACAGAGCTCTCAGCCTATTGTAGTCACTTCCTCAGACGCCAACTATGTGCATGTTGCTCTAGACCCTAGTGCTGTGTCGCTGCCGGAGGAGGATGACTCTCTTGTCAACTATGCCGAGTTGGAGCAGCCTCAGACTCCGTTGCTTGACGACAATTGCATGGCTCCTCTCAGTCCGTGTGCTGAGCCTCCTGAGATGGAGGTCGTTGAGGAGGACAGCGGTGTATACATTGGAGACAGTGCCTCCCTTGATGACCTCTCATCCTTGATGGACCTCTTACAGAATGCACCTGAGACAGTATCATCGCCAGTTGTGCTCCCCATATCACCACAAAAGGCAGCACCAGCTCCTGTTGTGATTCCAATCCCACCTCAACTTGTGATTAACTCCATCTATCAGAACTGGCAACAGGAAAGTCAGGCCAGTCAGATTAATGACAAGCCTGATGACTCGTATATCGCGATGATTGCCAAGGCAATTCTCTTCCACGGTGGCATTGACGTTCAGCTCAATGATATTTATGCCTATCTTATGGACAATTATTCTTATTTCAAATCTTCTGCCAAGAACTGGAGAAGTGGCATTCGGCACAATCTGTCTGTAAATGAATGTTTTGTGCGTGGCAAACGGGCACGAAATGGTCGAGGGTATCACTGGTCCATCCACCCAGCTTGTGAAGAGAGCTTCAAGAAGGGTGTGTTCAGCAGACGTCTGGTTCGACAACAAGCTCAGAGGCACAACCGCAATGGTTTGTCCAAGCCTCAGACGAACTCTGCCTGCTGCTCACAAGCTACAGCAATGCCGTCTACTCCAAGACTTCATACCCGAGAACGCATATTTGGCAACCAGAAGACTTCGACACCAGTTCATCCCAATGTAAAGCAGCAGATGCTCGTAACACGAGCATTGGACGTCGAGACCAGGTGCGACAGCCAGTCTTCTTTTTCGCATCCGACTCTCCACATGAATACACTGTGTAACCATCAACATGTGCCGCCGTATTCTGACTATGTATACCAGTCACAGATGCATCAGCTCAACTTTAGACCAACGTAATCAGCATCTACATTGTATGTGATACCATATTAGTGCTATGATAATTGGGATACATTTTTCTCAGTCGATATTTGTGTGTGTGTGAGTATTTCTCTTCTGTTCATTAGTGTGTATATTTTCACCAATAAATCTATAAATCATCGAAAGCTTCTTCTATGAGCCAATCGCTGGTGTGTTAATACCTATCGCGTCATACAGATGATGCCGTACCAGTGACTTATTACAAAACACTCATATAAGCCAGATTACAAGAAATGCTTAAACTTTGTAAAAGAGGATTACAAAGTGTCAAGGCTGATACACCTGATTGTAAGCTTCACTGAAAAGTGATTCATGTATTGATTTCTCAATATATAGCAACTTCACTTTTTTTGTGCCTTTAGTGCTTCAGATACTGACTTTAGTGTCAAATTGTGCCCGTGATTATCGTTCTTAGACGTGATCTGAGTATTACAGAAATAGTCAATCGACGTCTTGCAGGATCTGCCGAGAGTTACGTAATATAATGTGTGCAAGAATTATCATTTCATGTGAAATCCTGAGCATCTGCCACTTATGATGAATGATATGAATAACAAAGCGTGTCCAAGACGAAATGTACACGTAATGAGTGCACTGTTTTCCTTTTGACGTAAAGTGATGCAGTACGTGTTAGTAAGTACAGAAAAGTGTTTCAAATGGTTATCCCATGACAACTAATGAAATAAATGCAGGTGGCATTGGGGCGGAATGTGGCCAAAAACAGCAGCTAAGGAAGATTGAAATCATGCACAGCCAGAAACTTAGCAAACGATGCGATCAATATGTAAATTAAGCTACTGATGTAATTGCTTAACAAATCATATATAAAGGAAATTAATACCAGTAGATTTATTTAGTCGGCATATTGAGAGTGCCTGCAAGCCTATTGAAAAGAATGTGATAAATCAGCGCGATGATGATGATGATGATGATGATGATGATGATGATGATGATGATGATGATGACTATCAACGATTTACCACGCACCGTTGACAATTAGGAGCACGGTGTTGTCCCACCAAAAAGGATCCTTTACGATTTCACCCCAACACAATAGATATCCTGATGTGAGGCCACAATGAGTGCAACGACGTACATTCTCCCTTACATGAGCATCATTTAAATGTGAAGTTTGTGATAAATGTTGATTAATTGTGACCAGAGTATCAAATTATAAACTACACGCCAATCATAAACAGCCGAGAACGAAAGAGATTTGTGTTTGGCTCGCCAATAAGATTTAGAACACTCGATGTGGGAAGTTGCAACGAAACTGTAATCATGACAGATTAGGGTCAAGCTTAATCGGTCGTCCAGGTAAGAATGGTCAGATGTATGTGGCAAATGCTTCCGATTTATTGAGCAAGCTGTCGATTGACGGTGGGCAGATTGACCCAATGATATCATATATCTGAGGCAACCAGGTGACGTGGTCTGAGAGCGTCGAAGTAGCATGACGTCGGCCATTCCACATTCTCATGTCATGCCATTGGCGCTGAATTTGGGTAGCGGATCAAGCGGGCTTGAGTGGCAGCTGGCAGACGTCGCCACCCAGTTAGCGTCATAGATGAGTGTCAATGATCACCACGTCTTGCACGGTCAGACAATTGCATACTTATCAAACTATTCAACACAAGAGATGCGATATTTTACAAATTCTTGGCAATTCACTATATTCAATACATGAGACATCGAATTTATGTAATTCTTGGCAATACTCAATGACAATGACAATGATTCACAAAGTTTGATAGCTAGTTGGTCACACATTTGACATCAACACTTATCGTACTTTTGATAATGTATCAGGAGATTGTGCTCACAGCGAAAGGTGTCCCTCTTCTACACAACAGTCTGGTGCACACACATAAACAGCAACATCTTCCAATAAGGCCCTGAGTACACTCATTAGTATTTTCCTTGATCATTTATTGATTTAATACTTCATTGTAGATTACCAATTCCTATTGCGTCCCGGCCTCTTTCAACGTTGTAATATTTCATCTCCTTACTGAACGCTACTAGGTACACTATTAGTGACCAACAGCAATTGAGTATGACCATTACAAGACAATACCATCTAACAGGCGCACACTAAGGCCGCGACGTTGACGTCGACTGCCTACCAGCACGTCGTACTCAAAAAATGACACTTGATCATTACATCCACGTCACAACGCGTTATATCGTATTCAGTAGTGACGTCATGACGTGAGTATAGCGCTGTCACAGCACCACAAGCTCACGACATGTCACACGTCGAATATCTCGCAGTATAAAGCCTGGTCCTAGTGATGAACTCCTCAGTTACAATTTGAGATCTTCTCAAAGCTGATCAAATTGATTGCAAAGCGAATCTCATTTCATAAAGATGGCAACAATTGACTTTGAGTCAATGAAAACTCCTCTTCCTCCAGCGACGAGTCATGATCATGAAGAATTCTATTGCGATCTCCTGCCATCGCTTGGAGAGTTATCAGCCTTATACGATACCACGGATTGGGCAGATGAATTCAATATTGAAGCTTTTGACAAATACTGTCAGTCTGGCACAAGTTTCCTCAGTCAGATCTACTTAGACTCCAATGCCGAGTTAGAAGTTTCGTCGGATCAAGCAGCAGGAAGCACAGTTTTAACGGATACAACAAGCTGCGGCCTTCCAAACCATGACTTAAAGATGACAGCAATTTCTACATCTTCTGATGATGACAGTGACGAAACACAGAGCTCTCAGCCTATTGTAGTCACTTCCTCAGACGCCAACTATGTGCATGTTGCTCTAGACCCTAGTGCTGTGTCGCTGCCGGAGGAGGATGACTCTCTTGTCAACTATGCCGAGTTGGAGCAGCCTCAGACTCCGTTGCTTGACGACAATTGCATGGCTCCTCTCAGTCCGTGTGCTGAGCCTCCTGAGATGGAGGTCGTTGAGGAGGACAGCGGTGTATACATTGGAGACAGTGCCTCCCTTGATGACCTCTCATCCTTGATGGACCTCTTACAGAATGCACCTGAGACAGTATCATCGCCAGTTGTGCTCCCCATATCACCACAAAAGGCAGCACCAGCTCCTGTTGTGATTCCAATCCCACCTCAACTTGTGATTAACTCCATCTATCAGAACTGGCAACAGGAAAGTCAGGCCAGTCAGATTAATGACAAGCCTGATGACTCGTATATCGCGATGATTGCCAAGGCAATTCTCTTCCACGGTGGCATTGACGTTCAGCTCAATGATATTTATGCCTATCTTATGGACAATTATTCTTATTTCAAATCTTCTGCCAAGAACTGGAGAAGTGGCATTCGGCACAATCTGTCTGTAAATGAATGTTTTGTGCGTGGCAAACGGGCACGAAATGGTCGAGGGTATCACTGGTCCATCCACCCAGCTTGTGAAGAGAGCTTCAAGAAGGGTGTGTTCAGCAGACGTCTGGTTCGACAACAAGCTCAGAGGCACAACCGCAATGGTTTGTCCAAGCCTCAGACGAACTCTGCCTGCTCACAAGCTACAGCAATGCCGTCTACTCCAAGACTTCATACCCGAGAACGCATATTTGGCAACCAGAAGACTTCGACACCAGTTCATCCCAATGTAAAGCAGCAGATGCTCGTAACACGAGCATTGGACGTCGAGACCAGGTGCGACAGCCAGTCTTCTTTTTCGCATCCGACTCTCCACATGAATACACTGTGTAACCATCAACATGTGCCGCCGTATTCTGACTATGTATACCAGTCACAGAGATGCATCAGCTCAACTTTAGACCAACGTAATCAGCATCTACATTGTATGTGATACCATATTAGTGCTATGATAATTGGGATACATTTTTCTCAGTCGATATTTTTGTGTGTGAGTATTTCTCTTCTGTTCATTAGTGTGTATATTTTCACCAATAAATCTATAAATCATCGAAAGCTTCTTCTATGAGCCAATCGCTGGTGTGTTAATACCTATCGCGTCATACAGATGATGCCGTACCAGTGACTTATTACAAACACTCATATAAGCCAGATTACAAGAAATGCTTAAACTTTGTAAAAGAGGATTACAAAGTGTCAAGGCTGATACACCTGATTGTAAGCTTCACTGAAAAGTGATTCATGTATTGATTTCTCAATATATAGCAACTTCACTTTTTGTGCCTTTAGTGCTTCAGATACTGACTTTAGTGTCAAATTGTGCCCGTGATTATCGTTCTTAGACGTGATCTGAGTATTACAGAAATAGTCAATCGACGTCTTGCAGGATCTGCCGAGAGTTACGTAATATAATGTGTGCAAGAATTATCATTTCATGTGAAATCCTGAGCATCTGCCACTTATGATGAATGATATGAATAACAAAGCGTGTCCAAGACGAAATGTACACGTAATGAGTGCACTGTTTTCCTTTTGACGTAAAGTGATGCAGTACGTGTTAGTAAGTACAGAAAAGTGTTTCAAATGGTTATCCCATGACAACTAATGAAATAAATGCAGGTGGCATTGGGGCGTGAATGTGGCCAAAAACAGCAGCTAAGGAAGATTGAAATCATGCACAGCCAGAAACTTAGCAAACGATGCGATCAATATGTAAATTAAGCTACTGATGTAATTGCTTAACAAATCATATATAAAGGAAATTAATACCAGTAGATTTATTTAGTCGGCATATTGAGAGTGCCTGCAAGCCTATTGAAAAGAATGTGATAAATCAAGCGCGATGATGATGATGATGATGATGATGATGATGATGATGATGATGATGATGACTATCAACGATTTACCACGCACCGTTGACAATTAGGAGCACGGTGTTGTCCCACCAAAAAGGATCCTTTACGATTTCACCCCAACACAATAGATATCCTGATGTGAGGCCACAATGAGTGCAACGACGTACATTCTCCCTTACATGAGCATCATTTAAATGTGAAGTTTGTGATAAATGTTGATTAATTGTGACCAGAGTATCAAGTTATAAACTACACGCCAGTCATAAACAGCCGAGAACGAAAGAGATTTGTTTGGCTCGCCAATAAGATTTAGAACACTCGATGTGGGAAGTTGCAACGAAACTGTAATCATGACAGATTAGGGTCAAGCTTAATCGGTCGTCCAGGTAAGAATGGTCAGATGTATGTGGCAAATGCTTCCGATTTATTGAGCAAGCTGTCGATTGACGGTGGGCAGATTGACCCAATGATATCATATATCTGAGGCAACCAGGTGACGTGGTCTGAGAGCGTCGAAGTAGCATGACGTCGGCCATTCCACATTCTCATGTCATGCCATTGGCGCTGAATTTGGGTAGCGGATCAAGCGGGCTTGAGTGGCAGCTGGCAGACGTCGCCACCCAGTTAGCGTCATAGATGAGTGTCAATGATCACCACGTCTTGCACGGTCAGACAATTGCATACTTATCAAACTATTCAACACAAGAGATGCGATATTTTACAAATTCTTGGCAATTCACTATATTCAATACATGAGACATCGAATTTATGTAATTCTTGGCAATACTCAATGACAATGACAATGATTCACAAAGTTTGATAGCTAGTTGGTCACACATTTGACATCAACACTTATCGTACTTTTGATAATGTATCAGGAGATTGTGCTCACAGCGAAAGGTGTCCCTCTTCTACACAACAGTCTGGTGCACACACATAAACAGCAACATCTTCCAATAAGGCCCTGAGTACACTCATTAGTATTTTCCTTGATCATTTATTGATTTAATACTTCATTGTAGATTACCAATTCCTATTGCGTCCCGGCCTCTTTCAACGTTGTAATATTTCATCTCCTTACTGAACGCTACTAGGTACACTATTAGTGACCAACAGCAATTGAGTATGACCATTACAAGACAATACCATCTAACAGACGCACACTAAGGCCGCGACGTTGACGTCGACTGCCTACCAGCACGTCGTACTCAAAAAATGACACTTGATCATTACATCCACGTCACAACGCGTTATATCGTATTCAGTAGTGACGTCATGACGTGAGTATAGCGCTGTCACAGCACCACAAGCTCACGACATGTCACACGTCGAATATCTCGCAGTATAAAGCCTGGTCCTAGTGATGAACTCCTCAGTTACAATTTGAGATCTTCTCAAAGCTGATCAAATTGATTGCAAAGCGAATCTCATTTCATAAAGATGGCAACAATTGACTTTGAGTCAATGAAAACTCCTCTTCCTCCAGCGACGAGTCATGATCATGAAGAATTCTATTGCGATCTCCTGCCATCGCTTGGAGAGTTATCAGCCTTATACGATACCACGGATTGGGCAGATGAATTCAATATTGAAGCTTTTGACAAATACTGTCAGTCTGGCACAAGTTTCCTCAGTCAGATCTACTTAGACTCCAATGCCGAGTTAGAAGTTTCGTCGGATCAAGCAGCAGGAAGCACAGTTTTAACGGATACAACAAGCTGCGGCCTTCCAAACCATGACTTAAAGATGACAGCAATTTCTACATCTTCTGATGATGACAGTGACGAAACACAGAGCTCTCAGCCTATTGTAGTCACTTCCTCAGACGCCAACTATGTGCATGTTGCTCTAGACCCTAGTGCTGTGTCGCTGCCGGAGGAGGATGACTCTCTTGTCAACTATGCCGAGTTGGAGCAGCCTCAGACTCCGTTGCTTGACGACAATTGCATGGCTCCTCTCAGTCCGTGTGCTGAGCCTCCTGAGATGGAGGTCGTTGAGGAGGACAGCGGTGTATACATTGGAGACAGTGCCTCCCTTGATGACCTCTCATCCTTGATGGACCTCTTACAGAATGCACCTGAGACAGTATCATCGCCAGTTGTGCTCCCCATATCACCACAAAAGGCAGCACCAGCTCCTGTTGTGATTCCAATCCCACCTCAACTTGTGATTAACTCCATCTATCAGAACTGGCAACAGGAAAGTCAGGCCAGTCAGATTAATGACAAGCCTGATGACTCGTATATCGCGATGATTGCCAAGGCAATTCTCTTCCACGGTGGCATTGACGTTCAGCTCAATGATATTTATGCCTATCTTATGGACAATTATTCTTATTTCAAATCTTCTGCCAAGAACTGGAGAAGTGGCATTCGGCACAATCTGTCTGTAAATGAATGTTTTGTGCGTGGCAAACGGGCACGAAATGGTCGAGGGTATCACTGGTCCATCCACCCAGCTTGTGAAGAGAGCTTCAAGAAGGGTGTGTTCAGCAGACGTCTGGTTCGACAACAAGCTCAGAGGCACAACCGCAATGGTTTGTCCAAGCCTCAGACGAACTCTGCCTGCTCACAAGCTACAGCAATGCCGTCTACTCCAAGACTTCATACCCGAGAACGCATATTTGGCAACCAGAAGACTTCGACACCAGTTCATCCCAATGTAAAGCAGCAGATGCTCGTAACACGAGCATTGGACGTCGAGACCAGGTGCGACAGCCAGTCTTCTTTTTCGCATCCGACTCTCCACATGAATACACTGTGTAACCATCAACATGTGCCGCCGTATTCTGACTATGTATACCAGTCACAGATGCATCAGCTCAACTTTAGACCAACGTAATCAGCATCTACATTGTATGTGATACCATATTAGTGCTATGATAATTGGGATACATTTTTCTCAGTCGATATTTTGTGTGTGAGTATTTCTCTTCTGTTCATTAGTGTGTATATTTTCACCAATAAATCTATAAATCATCGAAAGCTTCTTCTATGAGCCAATCGCTGGTGTGTTAATACCTATCGCGTCATACAGATGATGCCGTACCAGTGACTTATTACAAACACTCATATAAGCCAGATTACAAGAAATGCTTAAACTTTGTAAAAGAGGATTACAAAGTGTCAAGGCTGATACACCTGATTGTAAGCTTCACTGAAAAGTGATTCATGTATTGATTTCTCAATATATAGCAACTTCACTTTTTGTGCCTTTAGTGCTTCAGATACTGACTTTAGTGTCAAATTGTGCCCGTGATTATCGTTCTTAGACGTGATCTGAGTATTACAGAAATAGTCAATCGACGTCTTGCAGGATCTGCCGAGAGTTACGTAATATAATGTGTGCAAGAATTATCATTTCATGTGAAATCCTGAGCATCTGCC
>JAXDRA010000929.1:0-10566 GCA_034190875.2 Urechis unicinctus
ATATTCAACGATGCTCAACCAAGCTTTTGAAACCCATTAATTCATGAAACTGATAGAAATCATAATGCGTTCACAGATGCATAGTACATTAACTGTCTGGATACGAATCAAAAGAGATGTATTTGCAGGTCTACATATTGTGTCATAATACGACAGCCAGATATGTAGAGTTGTTGTGCAGCTCATAGAGAAACTCGTAGTGCTCCTGAAACAAGGTATAATGTAATGATACATTATCCGATTAATTACTTAAACCTATTGATAACATTATAACATTAACTGGATATAATTACCTTGGTGTTGATAGCTTGGGGTCGTCTGGATGTTATTTAACGTAGCAGCAAGCATGACATATCCACTTTCTTTTTCCTGCTTTCAACACATCAAGCATAAAGCTTGCGGTTGCAAAAAGTTCCGCTTCTCTCTGCCCCATTCCTGAGCAAATAATACTGGTATGATGAATGGAAATATTTAGGAGCGAATTGATTTTATTCCTTGATTTAACAACTGCCTTAACATTTACTTTAGTACTGACTTCCATGCAATGATCGCCAGCTGAAGGGCTAGTACAAATCTCCTCCTCGCATCATCGCTGTCCATTTTGAGTGTAAGTGTTGGGGGTACATTCTTAAGTATAGTTTTGTATAAGCTCATTAAGGACTCTGTCATAATCACTTGTAGGGAGGGCGGTGCCTTTGGCGAAGCGGTTATGTGCGACTACATTCGAACCATAGGTTTGTGGGTATGATCGACGATTTTATAGCTAACGCTAAGAGGGGTCACTTCGAGTGGCGCTGAGGTGGATCTGCTTTTCCTAATTATACTACACCTGCACATCGGGAAAGATACCATCAAATTCGATTATACTGGGCTGACTTCCACTGCCATTGATGATAGCGGTATCATGTCGTTTCCTCCTCCCGCTGCCCACAACACGTCGGACACACGGCTTATACAAACATAGTCGATAAAAAATTGCCCGGGTTGCAACAAATTGCCTCTGGACAAGCGTCCCGCACTGTTTTACAGTTCTCCATCTGTTCATGTTCCGCGCGCTCAAGGATGGGTGGTCATTAGATTGTTAAAAACCTACTGGATCGAGGGCAAACTAGCTCGGGGAGGCTAATAAACTGTGGTGGGACATTCGAATTCGAGGGCCAAGATTTATAATATCGTTGGCTAAGTCTAAGTTGGAATTATGAAATTACATTAAATACAACGGCCGTCATCGGGCTATGATACGAGGATCAGCAAAAATCACATGGAGACATCTGATTGGTAGAGCTTTCCACGAATAGAATTACCGCGGGTTTTATGGACGCTATGACTCAGTGCGTTGCATGCTCCGTCAAATCACACTTCAACATTGCTTTCTCAGGCTTGGCTATAGTGAACGCTCTATATCAGTTAGACATCTCTTTTGTGATCCCACAGTGTGAAAACTGTTTGTTTCCTTGTGACCTTGGTTGAACGATTGTACTGTTACAAGCACTAACTATGACATCATAGTGCCAAATATATAAGATCGATCTATGTACCGTCCCCTAAAAGGAGCGTCCCATCGTCCACCCGTCCAATGCCCCATAGCCCTTTGTTTACGTGTGAATCTATGGGTCAGCAGGTTGTTCCTGTTCCCATTACCCACTTACAACAACTCCCACTCAATCCCCCCAAACGTGGGCCCTAACGACACCATACAAAACATTTAAGTTGTTGTCCCTGGCGGCGTACATTATGATCGTAACCTTTGAAACCCTACAAGACTTTTATGTGTTTACATTGTATTTACACCAGGTGTTACGTTGTGTCTATCGACATCATTACGTTTGGTTGTCAGTGTATTTAGCAAACAAACTGTGTGGGATAATTCCATTTAACTTCCTAGGTCCCCTGAGATCTAACGATTCTTTGTGCGCGTAGCTGGTCTTGGGATGGGGCCCGTGGAGCTTTCATGGAATTATCCCCCACACAGTTTGTTTTTTTACATACACTGGAACAAACGTAATGATTTACATAGACACACGTAACATGTGGTAAATTACAATGTACACACAAATAAAGTCTTTTAGGTTCAAAATTTTACGCGATCATATGTACGCCGCACTGACCAACTAATGCTGGAATTGTGTCCGTTCGAAGGCCCGTCCATTCGTCCATCCCGTGCATGCCCAATGCCCGTTTGTTTCGACGTGTGTTATGGGGCATGTCAGGTTGGTTCCTGTCCCCTTGACCCTTACAACCCCGTCATCTCTGAATCGGGCCTCGCACGACACATACAGCCATTTAGAGTTTGTGTCCGTGCGGCTTACATATGACGTAAACATTGAAGAAAACCCTACGCTTTAATTTGTGTGTACATTGTACTTTACCACAAGTGCCGTGTGTCTATGACATCATTACGTTTGTTCTCAGTGTATGTAACAACAAACCTGTGGGGGGATATTCCATTAAAGCTTCTACGGCCACATCCCATAGACGACGTAGGCGTCGACACTTATCTTTAGATCTCATGTGACCTAGGAATAAGACACCCGAGCACATTGATAATATTTGAACCATTAACATTTTACCCACAAGCGGTTTCTGAAAAAGAACAAGATTTTCTGATTCATGAACATTACCACGGACGGCAATTCAATGATATTATGGATTATTCACGGCATTCACGCCTTTTTTTTAAAGTTACTTAATGCGCTCTTTGAACCACATAGTTTCAGTTTTGTACACAAGTTGCTACGTAATTGACGTTGCTATCGCTGTTAAATTTGTATTTCAGACCAGCCTGTGTAGAGATGTTTACATACTGAGGGGAATGAAGCATACATTCTCAAGACTGGTTTTATTCTGGTACATTACAGTCACATTATTTTGAGCACACTTCCATACCTTGTCAAAGTATCTCAGCAAATCCGCTGAGCACATAAAACTTTATCATGATTCAACTATGTTTAATCTAGACAGCCTCCATACTCTTTCGATGTTAACTGAACATTGTTCCCATATGGTGCAAAAATTAAACTTCTACTTGTTTGCCAGCGCTGTGGATTGTGGGCGAATATAAGTAAAGGTTCATATATCAAACGATGCTCAACCAATCTTTGAAAACAACCAATTCATGAAACTGATAAGAATCATGATGCGCTACAGATGCATAATACATTAACTGTCTGGATACGAATCAAAAGATATGTATTTGGCAGGTGTACATATTGTCATAAATACACCCGACAGCCAGATATGTATATTTTTTGCCAGCTCATAGAGAAACTCGTATTGCTCCCTGAAACAAGGTATAATGTAATGAATACATTATCCGGATTAAGACTTAACCCTATTGATAACATTATACATTAACTGATATAATTACCTGGGTGTTGATAGCTTGTCGGGTCGTCTGGATGTTTTGTCTAACGCAGCAGCAAGCATGACATCAAACTGTTGATTGCTTTCTGCTTTCAACACCATCATCAGCCATAAAGCTGGCGGTTGCAAATAAAGTCCGCTCTCTCCCCTCTGTCCCCCCTTTCCTTGAGCAATAAACTTACTGGTATGATGAATGGAAATAATTTAGCGACGAATTGATTTATTCCTTGATTTACTATAAATGCCTTATACACTCATTCTACTTAGTACTCGACTTTAAATGCAAGTGCATCGCCAGCCCAGCTCGAAGGGCTATTAGCAAAACCCTCCTCGCATCATCGCTGTCCATTTTTTGAGTGTAAGTCGTTTTTGGGGTTACATTACTTAAACATTAATACAGGTTTTTGTAATTAAGCTCAAGATACTCTGTCATAATCACGTTTATGGAGGGCGGCGTGCAGTGGCGAAGTCGGTATGTGCTGACTACATTCGAACCATAGGTTGTGGGTAGGATCAACGAGTTTATAGCTACGCTAAGAGGGTTCACTTCGAGTGGCGCTGAGGTGATCGCTTTCCTAATTATAATACACTGCAATCGGGAAAGATAACAGCATTCGGGTATACTGGGCTGACGTCCTGCCATTGATGATAGCGGTAAATGTCGTTTCCGCTGCCAAACACGTCGGACACACGGGCTTAAAATAGCGATAAATTGCCCGGGTTTGAAACAAATTGCCTCTGACAGCGTCCGCAATGTTTACATTTCTCAATCGTTCATGTTCGCGCTCAAGATGGTGGTATTAGATTGTTAACAACCTACTGGATCGAGGGAACTAGCTCGGGGAAGACATAAACATTTGGTGGGACATGCGAATATCTAGGGCAAAGAGTTCTATCGTTGCTAAGCTAAGTTGGAATTATGAATTACATAATACAACGCGTCATCGGGCTATGATAACTAGGAAATCAGCAAAAGCACATGGAGCCATCTGATTGGTAGAGCTTTCCACGAATAGAATTATACGTGGTTTTAGGAACGCTATGAACAAATCATTGCATGGTCGTCTTCACATTGCTTTCTCAGGCTTGGGCTATAGTGAACGCTCTTAGCGAAGTTATATACATTCTTTTGTGGATCCCAAAGTGTGAAAACTGTTGGTTTCTTGTGACTGGATGATATTTACTGTGACAGCTAAACTATGACAGCATAGGCCAAATATATAATATCGATCTATTGCACCTTAAAGGAGGCGTCCATCGTCCACCCGTGCATGCCCATGCCCGTTTGTTTACGTGTGATCTATGGGTCAGCAGGTTTTCCTGTCCCCTTGACCACTTACAACTCCCACGCAGTCTCCGAACGGGCCTCGAACGACACAATACAGCCATTTAGTTGTGTCCTTGCGGCGTACATATGATCGGTAACATTTGAACCCTAAAAGACTTTATTTGTGTGTAACATTGTAATTTACCACATGTTACGTGTGTCTATGTAATCATTACGTTTGTTTCAGTGTATGTAACAACAAACTGTGTGGGGGATAATTCCATTAAAGCTTCCTACGGGCCACATCCCAAGACCGTACGGCGCACATAAGAATCTTTAGATCTCATGTGACCTCAGGAATAAGACAACCGAGCAAATTGATACTATTCGACCATTTACATTTTTACACACACGCGGTTTTCTGAAAAGACAAGATTTTCTTGATCATGTGAACATTACACGGACGCAAATGCATGGATTAGATTAAATGATTTTGGATTATTCACGCCTTTTTTTTAAGTTAATGCGCCTCTTGAACAAAATTTTCAGTTTGTACACATTGTTGCTACGTAATTGACGTGCTATCCGATGTTAAATTTGTATTTCAAACATACATGTTATAGATTTTACATGATGTGAATGGCATACATTATAAAGCCTGGGTTTTCTGGTACTTCAGAGACATTGTTGTTGAGCACATTCCTACATTGTCAAAGATATCAGCAAATAGCTAGGCACTAAACTGTATAATGTACAACAGTTAATCTAATAAGCTCCATAACTATGTCGATGTTATGAACATTGTCACATGTAAAAAAAAAACATTCTCTGTAGCACGCTGTGATTGTGTAGAATATAAGATGTATATTCAACGATGCAAAAAAAGTTTGAAACACCAATTCATGAAAATATAGAAACATAATGCCTTTACAAAATGCATATACATTATGCTGGTACGATCAAAAGAATGATTTTCGGGGTAATTGAAAAAATACGACAAAAAAATATGAGAGTTTTTCCCGCTCATAGAAAACTGTATTGCTCCTGAAACAAAGGTATAATGTAAAGAATACATTTCCGGATTTAATACTTACCATTGAAACATATACATTAACTGATATATTTTCCTGGGGTTTTGATAGTTGGGGTCGTCTGGGTTATAACGAGCAGCAAACATTCCACTTTCTTTTCTGCTTTCAAAACTCAAGCATAAATGGGTTGCAAAAAATTTCCCCTTCTCTCTGCCCCATTTCCCGAGAAATAATATGGTATGATGATGGAAAAATAGGACGAATTGATTATTCCTTGATTACAAATGCCTTAAAATTTACTTAGTACTGACTTACATGCAATGATCGCCATGTGAAGGGCTATTACAAACCCTCCTCGCATCATCGCTGTCCATTTGAGGTTAAAGTGTTTTGGGGACATTCTTAAAGTATAGTTTGTAATTAAGCTCATTAAAAATACTCTGTCATAATCACGTGTATGGAGGCGGTGGGATGTGCGAAGCGGTAATGTGCGGGCTACATGCGAACCACAGGGTTTTTGGGGAGGATCAACGAGTTTTTAGCTACGCTAAGGGTTCACTTCGAGTGGCGCTGAGGTGATCGCTTCCTAATTATAATACACTGCCATCCCGGGGAAAGATAACAGCAATCGGATATACTGGGCTGGGCGGGCCACTGCCATGATGATAGCGGTATAATGTCGTTTTCCCCTGCCAAAACACTTCCCGGGCAACCGGGCTTAAAAAATAAACGATAAATTGCCCGGGTTTAACAAATTGCCCTGACGCGTCCGCAATGTTACATTTCTCAATCGTTCATGTTCGCGCTCAAATGGTGGTATTAGATTGTTAACAACCTATGGCTCGCGGGAACTCCTCCCGGGGGAAGACATAAACTTTGGTGGGACATGGAATATCTAGGGGAAGAGTTTTTAAACGTTGCTAAGCTAAATTGGAATTATTTAAAATTTCAAAGAAATACACGCCGTCATCGGGCTATGGGTACTAGGAAATCACAAAAGCACATGGGCCATCTTATTGGGAGAGCCTTTCCACGAATAGAATTATACGTGGTTTTATGGGAAAGCTATGACAAAACATTGCATGGCGTCCTTTTACATTGCTTTCCAGGCTTGGGCATAGTGAAAGCTCTTAGCGAAGTTTTACATTCTTGTGGATCCCAAAGTGTGAAAACTGTTGGTTTCTTGTGACTGGGATATATTTTACTGTGACCGGCAATAACATGACAGCATGGCCAAATTTAATATCGATCTATTGCACCTTAAAAAGGAGCGTCATCTTCCACCCGTCATGCCCATGCCCGTTTGTTTACGTGTGATCTAAAGGGTCAGCAGGTTTTTCCTGTCCCCCCTTGGGCCACTTACAACCCCACGCCGTCTCCGAACGGGCCTCGAACGACACAATACAGCCATTTAGTTGTGGTCCTTGCGGCGTACATATGATCGGTAAAACATTTGAACCCTAAAAAAACTTTATTTGGTGTGTACATTGTATTTACCACATGTTACGTGTGTCTATGTAATCATTACGTTTGTTCTCAGTGTAATGTAACAACAAACTGTGTGGGGGATAATTCCATTAAAGCTTCCTACGGGCCACATCCCAAGACCGTACGGCGCACATAAGAATCTTTAGATCTCATGTGACCTAGGAATAAGACAACCGAGCAAATTGATAATATTTCGAACCATTTAACATTTACACACAAGCGGTTTCTGAAAAGAACAAGATTTTCTTGATCATGTGACATTACACGGACGGCAATGCATGGATTAGATTAAATGATTGTGGATTATTCACGCCTTTTTTTTAAGTAATGCGCTCTTGAACCAAATATTTTCAGTTTGTACACATGTTGCTACGTAATTGACGTGCTATCGATGTTAAATTTGTATTCAAACATACATGTTATGATTTTTACAATGATGTGAATGAGCATACATATAAAGCCGGGGTTGATTCTGGTACATTACAGAGACATTGTTTTGAGCACAATTCTACATTGTCAAAGTATATCAGCAAATAAGCTAGGCACATAAACTGTATCATGATCAACTAGGTTTAATCTATATAGCTCCATAACTATGTTCGATGTTTGAACATTGTTTCAACATATGTTAAAAAAATGAAACATTCTACCTATGTTAGCAGCGCTGGATTGTGGTAAAATATAAGTATGTTCTATTCACGATGCTCAACCAAGCTTTTGAAACACCAATTCATTGAAACTGATAGAAATCATAATGCCTCACAGAGCATAGTAACATGAAACTGTCTGGATACGACAAAGATAATGTATTTGCATCTACATATTGTCATAAATATCCGACATCCAGATATGTAGAGTTTTAGCAGCTCTAGAGAACTCGTAATTGCGCCTGAAACAAAGGTATAATGTAATTAATACCTTATCCGGATTAATGTACTTAACCCTATTGTAACCTTATACATTACCTGATAATTACACTGGTGTGATAGCTTTGGGGTCGTCTGGATGTTTATGTAACAGAGGCAGACAGATGGTGCATGAGCGTTGGGTGCGGCACTTTCTTTTCTGCGTGTCTAATCACCATCAAGCATAAATCTTGGGCGGTTGCAAAAAGTCCGCTTCTTCTCTCCTCTCCGCATTCCTGAAGCAAATAATAGCTGGTCATTATGAATGGAAATAATTAGGACGAATTGATTTTATAATTCCTTGATTAAAGAATGGCCGTAAGATTTTACTTAGTACTGACTTACATCAATGATCGCCAGCTGTAAGGGCTACTTATCCAAACCCTCCCTCGCATCACATCTCCTTCCATTTTGAGTGTAAAGTGTTGAGCGGTAGGGGGGTAGGTACATTCTTGAAGTATATATTTGTAATTAAGCTCATTAAAAAGATCCTCTGTCATAATCACGTGTATGGAGGGCGGTGCATGTTGGCGAAGCGTTATGTGGCGACTTTACACATTCGGAAACCTTAAAACCATAGGTTGTGGGTAGGATCAACGAGTTTATAGCTACGCTACATGGTTCACTATTTCAGCTTCGAGTGGCGCTGAGGTGTGATAGCTCTTTCCTAATTATTAATACACTGCAATCGGGAAAGAATAAAACAGCATTCGGATATATACTGGGCTGACGTCAACTGCCATTGATGGATAGCGGTATATGTCGTTTCCTGCCTGCCAAAAAACACGTCGAACAACACGGCTTAAAAAAAATAGCGATAAATTGCCCGCGGTTGAAACAATTGGGGGGGCCCTCTGCTGACAGCGTGCCCGCAATGTTTACATTTCTCAATCGTTCATGTTCGCGCTCAAGATGGGTGGTATTAGATTGTTAACAACCTACTGGATCGAGGGAACTAGCTCGGGGAAAAAGACTAAAACATTTGGTGGGACATGCGAATATCTAGGGCAAAGAGTTTATATCGTTGCTAAGCTAAGTTGGAATTATGAAATTACATGAAATACAACGCCGTCATCGGGCTATGATACTAGGAAAAATCAGCAAAAGCACATGGAGCCATCTGATTGGTAGAGCTTTTCCACGAATAGAATTACACGTGGTTTTATGGAACGCTATGACAAATCATTGCATGGGGGCGTCTTCACATTGCTTTCTCAGGCTTGGGCTATAGTGAACGCTCTTAGCGAAGTTATACATTCTTTTGTGGATCCCAAAGTGTGAAAACTGTTGGTTTCTTGTGACTGGGATGATATTTACTGTGACAGCATAAACTATGACAGCATAGGCCCAAATTATATAATATCGATCTATTGCACCTTAAAGGAGCGTCCATCGTCCACCCGTGCATGCCCATGCCCGTTTGTTTACGTGTGATCTATGGGTCAGCAGGTTTTTCCTGTCCCCTTGACCACTTACAACTCCCACGCAGGTCTCCGAACCCGGGCCTCGAACGACACAATACAGCCATTTAGTTGTGTCCTTGCGGCGTACGTATATGATCGGTAAACCATTTGAACCCTAAAAGACTTTATTTGTGTGTACATTGTAATTTAACCACATGTTTACGTGTGTCTATGTAAATCATTACGTTTGTTCTCAGTGTATGTAACAAACAAACTGTGTGGGGGATAATTCCATTAAAGCTTCCTACGGGCCACATCCCAAGACCGTACGGCGCACATAAGAATCTTTAGATCTCATGTGACCTAGGAATAAGACAACCGAGCAAATTGATAATATTTCGAACCATTTAACATTTTACACACAAGCGGTTTTCTGAAAAGAACAAGATTTTCTTGATCATGTGAACATTACACGGACGGCAATGCATGGATTAGATTAAATGATTTTGGATTATTCACACGCCTTTTTTTTTAAGTTTTAATGCGCTCTTGAACCAAATATTTTCAGGTTTGTACACATGTTGCTACGTAATTGACGTGCTATCGATGTTAAATTTGTATTTCAAACAAATACATGTTATAGATTTTTACATGATGTGAATGAGCATACATTATAAAAGCCTGGGTTATTCTGGTACATTACAGAGACATTTGTTTTGAGCACACATTCATACATTGTCAAAGTATATCAGCAAATAAGCTAGGCACATAAAACTGTATCAATGATACAACTATGTTTAATCTATATAAGCTCCATAACTATGTTCGATGTTAATGAACATTGTTCAACATATGTTAAAAAAAATGAAACATTCTACTTGTTAGCAGCGCTGTGATTTGTGGTAGAATATAAGTATGTTCATATTCAACGATGCTCAACCAAGCTTTGAAACACCAATTCATGAAACTGATAGAAATCATAATGCGCTCACAGATGCATAGTACATTAACTGTCTGGATACGATCAAAAGATATGTATTTGCAGGTCTACATATTGTCATAAATACGACAGCCAGATATGTAGAGTTTTGCCAGCTCATAGAGAAACT
>JAXDRA010000931.1:0-23889 GCA_034190875.2 Urechis unicinctus
TTTGGGGTAAAGTCGTATAATGGAAGAGTTTGACACATTCATTTATGCAAGCATGTCCATTATGATGAGGATTATTATTCCCGACGTCTTCGGCTATATTCAAATAGTGGGGAAATAAGAAGCTGTGCATTGCCTGCCGCCTAACAACAAGTCAGATACATATACCATTCCTTAATCAGGCAACAATTTGAATTCGAACCGAAAACCAGTATGTTAGCGATGATTGCCAGAAATTCGGAAAACTACTAACTAACCTCTCTGGGCTTCCATTCCCTATCAATTATGTGATCTAATAATTCCAAATGTGAGAAAACAAACTTCCCTGAAATTATATTACACATAAGATTTATTGAAAACAAAATGTAGCACAATGTCGGTAGATGATAATATAAATGTCCAAAGTTAAATGAAAAGACATCGAGATGATAATTAAGATGTACACAACAGGGGTGGTCATTATGTGACAAAATGAGAGATTTAGGAAAGAAATAAAATTCCCCTGGCATTATGTAACACGTAAGATATATTGAGGGAAAATATGTAGCACAAAGTCGGTAGATGATAAGACCAAGGATGACGCCATCACTTCATGACAACACTGCAATATATACATGGAATGTCACGCTAATGTCTAAAGTTCAATGAAAAGACATTGATGATGATGATGATGATGATGATGATGATGATGATGATGATGATGTACACAACAGAGGTGTCCATTACACTGGTGACGAGTTGTATCTGTTGAGGTTCCTGTAATCAGCTGACAAGTCCAATTCGTTCAGTTGAGGTAGTTCAGGCAATGACCTTTGACCTTTCTGAATAGGTCTGAGACTCGTCTTGATTGGTGTAGTAGGCAAAGATGATTCGCTGACGCACTTTTCTGGGAGAACGTCATATTCGTCGATTATGGGAGGAGGCTGATGCAGAAAACTAACGCCTTTCTTAGAAGCGATGATCTTTTGTGCCAACATGGGCGAACTGGTCTCGTTTTCTGCCACTGCTCACACATACGGTCAATATTTTGTTGAATAATTATTACAATAAAAAATCCACTAAGAAGATGAAAGCAAATGAAGCCCTCTCACTACGCACCATTGTTATCCCTCCTGGTGACTCGCGTCATGCGCTGTGTGAACGTGGGGAACGTCGAAGACTTTTCCTGAGTCTCACAGCGTTGTCCTTGACGCTCGACCTCAACCCTGAAGCTTTGCTTCTAACGCTAGATCTGAGAGAGCGTGCTCTTGTAAGAACTAACTGGCGAACTTGGCTTTGCTTTCGTACGAAGATGGCGAGGAAGACGATGAAGAGGACTGCGATGACAAGGCAGATGGAGAGAGTCGTATAGACGGGCACCTGCTGGGCCTTCTGCGCCGAGTCTAAATCTGCAAGCCAACATAATCAATGAATACAATGTCAACAATTCGCTTAAAAATGAGTCATCCTAAATGAAAGATGTTATATACCAGAATTGGTGATCTGGGGAAGCGAGTCAGCTTCGAATCCTCGCCCATAGAGACAGTGGCTGAATGAGTCATTAAGCTGATGACACCAAGGAGTGAAAAAAATGGCATCCTCCACAAACTGTCCATCTTCCACTTGTATTCTTAGCCAATAGCGTGAATTGAACGTTAGCCCCGGTAGAATCAGCGACAGGGGCTCCTGGGAACAGACCAGAACACTCACTATTGTACAAGTAAAAGATGCCAATCATTGTTATTCACAAACAACTGGAATCGTCAGATATTGTTGACAATACACCCATTTCGATATTCACCTGGCGTCCATCATCCTGCACCAGAGCGATGAATCTGTTGTCAGTTAGGTCACACTCGGGCAATACGTCCTGTACTCTACATGAGCTTCGTCCCCATTGCACTCTGTACTGCGCGTCAGTCTGGATACCTTCACGTCTCGTCCAACTCACGTTCGCCCGCACCACACACCATTCTCGCCACTCACACTGACCGAGATATTACCAACGCCTGGAACGACCGGGTCATGCCCAGCCTCGTGACCTCGTGGAGCTTGTGAAGAGTGCGTGTTGGTCACGTGGTTAGACGCAGCAGGTTGAGCATGACGACCGCCATCTGGTGTTTCTGGAATAAGAGAAGCATCGGGGTTGGACGGATGGAAAAATTAAACTTCAGTCGAGGATAGCTGTCAACTATAAAACCTAGCAGTTTCTACCATATATGAAACGGAGGCTGTCCTTTCCAAGATGATGCCACTGGGAAGAACCGCCAGAAAGCGGAACAAGAGGCCGCTGTAGTCGGCGTGTGGTCCGTCAACAGACCCCCACAGCAGCTCTGACGTCTGTACAGAAACAACCGTATTAAATACTTGCCACTCATATACAATTTGATAGAAACGACAACAACGAAAACTAGGTTTCCTCACCATAAGCAAAACCTTCCATTGTGGTTGGTCGTCATATTTCCAGAATAGAACGCTATTTGGACCATGACTGGCCTTTCTTAAGTGCAAGTAGTATATCGTTCAATATACTAATAGCAGGTATATGTAAAAAGTAAGGTCTTATTCAGGGCTACATAACCTAATAACCATTCTCCGTGGTGAGTTTCAGCTCTACAGCGCCTACGCTCTACTATTCCTGCTCAGAGAATGTCCTAAAACTTGTCCATCAGGGGTAAAGGGCAAAGTTGGTGGACTGATAGTAATAGCCCTATTTCAGAAGGCTAGCTTGTCTTGTACCATGAATCAATAAGAATATCTAATTGAATGTATTTTGGGGTAAAGTGGTATAATGGAAGAGTTTGACACATTCATTTATGCAAGCATGTCCATTATGATGAGGATTATTATTCCCGACGTCTTCGGCTATATTCAAATAGTGGGGAAATAAGAAGCTGTGCATTGCCTGCCGCCTAACAACAAGTCAGATACATATACCATTCCTTAATCAGGCAACAATTTGAATTCGAACCGAAAACCAGTATGTTAGCGATGATTGCCAGAAATTCGGAAACTACTAACTAACCTCTCTGGGCTTCCATTCCCTATCAATTATGTGATCTAATAATTCCAAATGTGAGAAAACAAACTTCCCTTGAAATTATATTACACATAAGATTTATTGAAAACAAAATGTAGCACAATGTCGGTAGATGATAATATAAATGTCCAAAGTTAAATGAAAAGACATCGAGATGATAATTAAGATGTACACAACAGGGGTGGTCATTATGTGACAAAATGAGAGATTTAGGAAAGAAATAAAATTCCCCTGGCATTATGTAACACGTAAGATATATTGAGGGAAAATATGTAGCACAAAGTCGGTAGATGATAAGACCAAGGATGACGCCATCACTTCATGACAACACTGCAATATATACATGGAATGTCATGCTAATGTCTAAAGTTCAATGAAAAACAAGACATGATGATGATGATGATGATGATGATGATGATGATGATGATGATGATTATGATGTACACAACAGAGGTGTCCATTACACTGGTGACGAGTTGTATCTGTTGAGGTTCCTGTAATCAGCTGACAAGTCCAATTCGTTCAGTTGAGGTAGTTCAGGCAATGACCTTTGACCTTTCTGAATAGGTCTGAGACTCGTCTTGATTGGTGTAGTAGGCAAAGATGATTCGCTGACGCACTTTTTCTGGGAGAACGTCATATTCGTCGATTATGGGAGGAGGCTGATGCAGAAAACTAACGCCTTTCTTAGAAGCGATGATCTTTTGTGCCAACATGGGCGAACTGGTCTCGTTTTCTGCCACTGCTCACACATACGGTCAATATTTTGTTGAATAATTATTACAATAAATTAAACCAAAAAAATCCACTAAGAAGATGAAAGCAAATGAAGCCCTCTCACTACGCACCATTGTTATCCCTCCTGGTGACTCGCGTCATGCGTTGTGAACGTGGGGAACGTCGAAGACTTTTCCTGAGTCTCACAGCGTTGTCCTTGACGCTCGACCTCAACCCTGAAGCTTTGCTTCTAACGCTAGATCTGAGAGAGCGTGCTCTTGTAAGAACTAACTGGCGAACTTGGCTTTGCTTTCGTACGAAGATGGCGAGGAAGACGATGAAGAGGACTGCGATGACAAGGCAGATGGAGAGAGTCGTATAGATGGGCACCTGCTGGGCCTTCTGCGCCGAGTCTAAATCTGCAAGCCAACATAATCAATGAATACAATGTCAACAATTCGCTTAAAAATGAGTCATCCTAAATGAAAGATGTTATATACCAGAATTGGTGATCTGGGGAAGCGAGTCAGCTTCGAATCCTCGCCCATAGAGACAGTGGCTGAATGAGTCATTAAGCTGATGACACCAAGGAGTGAAAAATGGCATCCTCCACAAACTGTCCATCTTCCACTTGTATTCTTAGCCAATAGCGTGAATTGAACGTTAGCCCCGGTAGAATCAGCGACAGGGGCTCCTGGGAACAGACCAGAACACTCACTATTGTACAAGTTAAAGATGCCAATCATTGTTATTCACAAACAACTGGAATCGTCAGATATTGTTGACAATACACCCATTTCGATATTCACCTGGCGTCCATCATCCTGCACCAGAGCGATGAATCTGTTGTCAGTTAGGTCACACTCGGGCAATACGTCCTGTACTCTACATGAGCTTCGTCCCCATTGCACTCTGTACTGCGCGTCAGTCTGGATACCTTCACGTCTCGTCCAACTCACGTTCGCCCGCACCACACCATTCTCGCCACTCACACTGACCGAGATATTACCAACGCCTGGAACGACCGGGTCATGCCCAGCCTCGTGACCTCGTGGAGCTTGTGAAGAGTGCGTGTTGGTCACGTGGTTAGACGCAGCAGGTTGAGCATGACGACCGCCATCTGGTGTTTCTGGAATAAGAGAAGCATCGGGGTTGGACGGATGGAAAAATTAAACTTCAGTCGAGGATAGCTGTCAACTATAAAACCTAGCAGTTTCTACCATATGAAACGGAGGCTGTCCTTTCCAAGATGATGCCACTGGGAAGAACCGCCAGAAAGCGGAACAAGAGGCCGCTGTAGTCGGCGTGTGGTCCGTCAACAGACCCCCACAGCTCTGACGTCTGTACAGAAACAACCGTTTTAAATACTTGCCACTCATATACAATTTGATAGAAACGACAACAACGAAAACTAGGTTTCCTCACCATAAGCAAAACCTTCCATTGTGGTTGGTCGTCATATTTCCAGAATAGAACGAACACTGGGTTGTTGGCGATATCAGTCGTTGAGAGGCGCTTTGGCATGGACCACGTGACTACAAGTTGGTCAGGACTGGCCACGCGGGTCGAGACACCATTAGGGAGATCCCACTGAGAAAAATCAATCAATCGACCACTTGTTTCCTTAGTAATCTATTTGGACCATGACTGGCCTTTCTTAAGTGTGCAAGTAGTATATCGTTCAATATACTAATAGCAGGTATATGTAAAAGTAAGGTCTTATTCAGGGCTACATAACCTAATAACCATTCTCCGTGGTGAGTTTTCAGCTCTACAGCGCCTACGCTCTACTATTCCTGCTCAGAGAATGTCCTAAAACTTGTCCATCAGGGTAAAGGGGCAAAGTTGGTGGACTGATAGTAATAGCCCTATTTCAGAAGGCTAGCTTGTCTTGTACCATGAATCAATAAGAATATCTAATTGAATGTATTTTGGGGTAAAGTCGTATAATGGAAGAGTTTGACACATTCATTTATGCAAGCATGTCCATTATGATGAGGATTATTATTCCCGACGTCTTCGGCTATATTCAAATAGTGGGGAAATAAGAAGCTGTGCATTGCCTGCCGCCTAACAACAAGTCAGATACATATACCATTCCTTAATCAGGCAACAATTTGAATTCGAACCGAAAACCAGTATGTTAGCGATGATTGCCAGAAATTCGGAAACTACTAACTAACCTCTCTGGGCTTCCATTCCCTATCAATTATGTGATCTAATAATTCCAAATGTGAGAAAACAAACTTCCCTTGAAATTATATTACACATAAGATTTATTGAAAACAAAATGTAGCACAATGTCGGTAGATGATAATATAAATGTCCAAAGTTAAATGAAAAGACATCGAGATGATAATTAAGATGTACACAACAGGGGTGGTCATTATGTGACAAAATGAGAGATTTAGGAAAGAAATAAAATTCCCCTGGCATTATGTAACACGTAAGATATATTGAGGGAAAATATGTAGCACAAAGTCGGTAGATGATAAGACCAAGGATGACGCCATCACTTCATGACAACACTGCAATATATACATGGAATGTCATGCTAATGTCTAAAGTTCAATGAAAAGACATTGATGATGATGATGATGATGATGATGATGATGATGATGATGATGATGTACACACACAGAGGTGTCCATTACACTGGTGACGAGTTGTATCTGTTGAGGTTCCTGTAATCAGCTGACAAGTCCAATTCGTTCAGTTGAGGTAGTTCAGGCAATGACCTTTGACCTTTCTGAATAGGTCTGAGACTCGTCTTGATTGGTGTGTAGTAGGCAAAGATGATTCGCTGACGCACTTTTCTGGGAGAACGTCATATTCGTCGATTAGGGGAGGAGGCTGATGCAGAAAACTAACGCCTTTCTTAGAAGCGATGATCTTTGTGCCAACATGGGCGAACTGGTCTCGTTTTTCTGCCACTGCTCACACATACGGTCAATATTTTGTTGAATAATTATTACAATAAAAAATCCACTAAGAAGATGAAAGCAAATGAAGCCCTCTCACTACGCACCATTGTTATCCCTCCTGGTGACTCGCGTCATGCGTTGTGAACGTGGGGAACGTCGAAGACTTTTCCTGAGTCTCACAGCGTTGTCCTTGACGCTCGACCTCAACCCTGAAGCTTTGCTTCTAACGCTAGATCTGAGAGAGCGTGCTCTTGTAAGAACTAACTGGCGAACTTGGCTTTGCTTTCGTACGAAGATGGCGAGGAAGACGATGAAGAGGACTGCGATGACAAGGCAGATGGAGAGAGTCGTATAGACGGGCACCTGCTGGGCCTTCTGCGCCGAGTCTAAATCTGCAAGCCAACATAATCAATGAATACAATGTCAACAATTCGCTTAAAAATGAGTCATCCTAAATGAAAGATGTTATATACCAGAATTGGTGATCTGGGGAAGCGAGTCAGCTTCGAATCCTCGCCCATAGAGACAGTGGCTGAATGAGTCATTAAGCTGATGACACCAAGGAGAAAAAAAAAAAATGGCATCCTCCACAAACTGTCCATCTTCCACTTGTATTCTTAGCCAATAGCGTGAATTGAACGTTAGCCCCGGTAGAATCAGCGACAGGGGCTCCTGGGAACAGACCAGAACACTCACTATTGTACAAGTAAAAGATGCCAATCATTGTTATTCACAAACAACTGGAATCGTCAGATATTGTTGACAATACACCCATTTCGATATTCACCTGGCGTCCATCATCCTGCACCAGAGCGATGAATCTGTTGTCAGTTAGGTCACACTCGGGCAATACGTCCTGTACTCTACATGAGCTTCGTCCCCATTGCACTCTGTACTGCGCGTCAGTCTGGATACCTTCACGTCTCGTCCAACTCACGTTCGCCCGCACCACACCATTCTCGCCACTCACACTGACCGAGATATTACCAACGCCTGGAACGACCGGGTCATGCCCAGCCTCGTGACCTCGTGGAGCTTGTGAAGAGTGCGTGTTGGTCACGTGGTTAGACGCAGCAGGTTGAGCATGACGACCGCCATCTGGTGTTTCTGGAATAAGAGAAGCATCGGGGTTGGACGGATGGAAAAATTAAACTTCAGTCGAGGATAGCTGTCAACTATAAAACCTAGCAGCAGTTTCTACCATATGATGAAACGGAGGCTGTCCTTTCCAAGATGATGCCACTGGGAAGAACCGCCAGAAAGCGGAACAAGAGGCCGCTGTAGTCGGCGTGTGGTCCGTCAACAGACCCCCACAGCTCTGACGTCTGTACAGAAACAACCGTTTTAAATACTTGCCACTCATATACAATTTGATAGAAACGACAACAACGAAAACTAGGTTTCCTCACCATAAGCAAAACCTTCCATTGTGGTTGGTGGTCGTCATATTTCCAGAATAGAACGAACACTGGGTTGTTGGCGATATCAGTCGTTGAGAGGCGCTTTGGCATGGACCACGTGACTACAAGTTGGTCAGGACTGGCCACGCGGGTCGAGACACCATTAGGGAGATCCCACTGAGAGAAATCAATCAAACTGACGTCACGGGTTGTCCTTAGTAATCTATTTGGACCATGACTGGCCTTTCTTAAGTGCAAGTAGTATATCGTTCAATATACTAATAGCAGGTATATGTAAAGAAGGGTCTCATTCAGGGCTACATAACCTAATAAACCATTCTCCGTGGTGAGTTTCAGCTCTACAGCGCCTACGCTCTACTATTCCTGCTCAGAGAATGTCCTAAAACTTGTCCATCAGGGTAAAGGGGCAAAGTTGGTGGACTGATAGTGATAGCCCTATTTCAGAAGGCTAGCTTGTCTTGTACCATGAATCAATAAGAATATCTAATTGAATGTATTTTGGGGGTAAAGTGGTATAATGGAAGAGTTTGACACATTCATTTATGCAAGCATGTCCATTATGATGAGGATTATTATTCCCGACGTCTTCGGCTATATTCAAATAGTGGGGAAATAAGAAGCTGTGCATTGCCTGCCGCCTAACAACAAGTCAGATACATATACCATTCCTTAATCAGGCAACAATTTGAATTCGAACCGAAAACCAGTATGTTAGCGATGATTGCCAGAAATTCGGAAACTACTAACTAACCTCTCTGGGCTTCCATTCCCTATCAATTATGTTGATCTAATAATTCCAAATGTGAGAAAACAAACTTCCCTTGAAATTATATTACACATAAGATTTATTGAAAAAACAAAATGTAGCACAATGTCGGTAGATGATAATATAAATGTCCAAAGTTAAATGAAAAAGACATCGAGATGATAATTAAGATGTACACAACAGGGGTGGTCATTATGTGACAAAATGAGAGATTTAGGAAAGAAATAAAATTCCCCTGGCATTATGTAACACGTAAGATATATTGAGGGAAAATATGTAGCACAAAGTCGGTATGATGATAAGACCAAGGATGACGCCATCACAATGTTCATGACAACACTGCAATATATACATGGAATGTCATGCTAATGTAGCACAAAGTCGGTAGATGATAAGACCAAGGATGATGATGATCAATGAAAACTGACATGGATGATGATGATGATGATGATGATGATGATGATGATGATGATGATGATGTACACAACAGAGGTGTCCATTACACTGGTGACGAGTTGTATCTGTTGAGGTTCCTGTAATCAGCTGACAAGTCCAATTCGTTCAGTTGAGGTAGGTCAGTTCAGGCAATGACCTTTGACCTTTCTGAATAGTCTCTGAGACTCGTCTTGATTGGTGTAGTAGGCAAAGATGATTCGCTGACGCACTTTTCTGGGAGAACGTCATATTCGTCGATTATGGGAGGAGGCTGATGCAGAAAACTAACGCCTTTCTTAGAAGCGATGATCCTTTGTGCCAACATGGGCGAACTGGTCTCGTTTTCTGCCACTGCTCACACATACGGTCAATATTTTGTTGAATAATTATTACAATAAAAAATCCACTAAGAAGATGAAAGCAAATGAAAGCCCTCTCACTACGCACCATTGTTATCCCTCCTGGTGACTCGCGTCATGCGCTGTGAACGTGGGGAACGTCGAAGACTTTTCCTGAGTCTCACAGCGTTGTCCTTGACGCTCGACCTCAACCCTGAAGCTTTGCTTCTAACGCTAGATCTGAGAGAGCGTGCTCTTGTAAGAACTAACTGGCGAACTTGGCTTTGCTTTCGTACGAAGTTGGCGAGGAAGACGATGAAGAGGACTGCGATGACAAGGCAGATGGAGAGAGTCGTATAGACGGGCACCTGCTGGGCCTTCTGCGCCGAGTCTAAATCTGCAAGCCAACATAATCAATGAATACAATGTCAACAATTCGCTTAAAAAATGAGTCATCCTAAATGAAAGATGTTATATACCAGAATTGGTGATCTGGGGAAGCGAGTCAGCTTCGAATCCTCGCCCATAGAGACAGTGGCTGAATGAGTCATTAAGCTGATGACACCAAGGAGTGAAAAAAAAAATGGCATCCTCCACAAACTGTCCATCTTCCACTTGTATTCTTAGCCAATAGCGTGAATTGAACGTTAGCCCCGGTAGAATCAGCGACAGGGGCTCCTGGGAACAGACCAGAACACTCACTATTGTACAAGTAAAAGATGCCAATCATTGTTATTCACAAACAACTGGAATCGTCAGATATTGTGACAATGACAATACACCCATTTCGATATTCACCTGGCGTCCATCATCCTGCACCAGAGCGATGATCTGTTGTCAGTTAGGTCACACGATGCAATACGTCCTGTGTACATGTCTTCGTAGGTCACTCACTGCGCGTCAATACGTCCTTGTACTCTACACGTTGAGCTTCGTCGCCACTCACCATTGCAGATCTGTACTGCGCGTCAGTCATGCCCAGGTCGTCACGTCGTCGTCCAACTCACGTTTCGCCCGCACCACACCATTCTCGCCACTCACACTGACCGAGAATAAGATATTACATCGGGGTTGGACGGATGGAACGACTTCAGGGTCTGTCAACTATGCCCAGCCTCGTGGACCTCGGTGGAGCTTGTGATGAGTGCGTGTTGGTCACCGTGGAACAAGACGCAGCAGGTTGAGCATGACGACCGCCATCTCTGTGTTTCTGGAATAAGAGAACTCATATCGGATAGAAACGGGGGACGAAAAAATGGAAAAATTAAACTTCAGTCGAGGATAGCTGTCAACTAAACCTGGCTTGTTTTCAGTTTCGTTGAGACCATATGGACCACTTGACTACAAGTTGTCAGGGACTTTCCTTTAGACACCATTTGAGATTTGGACCATGACTGGCCTTTCTTAAGTGCAAGTAGTATATCGTTCAATATACTAATAGCAGGTATATGTAAGTAAAGTAAGGTCTTATTCAGGGCTACATAACCTAATAACCATTCTCCGTGGTGAGTTTCAGCTCTACAGCGCCTACGCTCTACTATTCCTGCTCAGAGAATGTCCTAAAACTTGTCCATCAGGGTAAAGGGGCAAAAGTTGGTGGACTGATAGTAATAGCCCTATTTCAGAAGGCTAGCTTGTCTTGTACCATGAATCAATAAGAATATCTAATTGAATGTATTTTGGGGTAAAGTCGTATAATGGAAGAGTTTGACACATTCATTTATGCAAGCATGTCCATTATGATGAGGATTATTATTCCCGACGTCTTCGGCTATATTCAAATAGTGGGGAAATAAGAAGCTGTGCATTGCCTGCCGCCTAACAACAAGTCAGATACATATACCATTCCTTAATCAGGCAACAATTTGAATTCGAACCGAAAACCAGTATGTTAGCGATGATTGCCAGAAATTCGGAAACTACTAACTAACCTCTCTGGGCTTCCATTCCCTATCAATATGTATGTGATCTAATAATTCCAAATGTGAGAAAAAAAACTTCCCTTGAAAATATATTATATTACACATAAGATTTATTGAAAACAAAATGTAGCACAATGTCGGTAGATGATAATATAAATGTCCAAAGTTAAATGAAAAGACATCGAGATGATAATTAAGATGTACACAACAGGGGTGGTCATTATGTGACAAAATGAGAGATTTAGGAAAGAAATAAAATTCCCCTGGCATTATGTAACACGTAAGATATATTGAGGGAAAATATGTAGCACAAAGTCGGTAGATGATAAGACCAAGGATGACGCCATCACTTCATGACAACACTGCAATATATACATGGAATGTCATGTCTAAATGTCAATGAAAAGTTGAATGAAATGATGATGATGATGATGATGATGATGATGATGATGATGATGATGATGATGATGATGATGATTATGATGTACACAACAGAGGTGTCCATTACACTGGTGACGAGTTGTATCTGTTGAGGTTCCTGTAATCAGCTGACAAGTCCAATTCGTTCAGTTGTTGAGTTGAGGTAGTTCAGGCAATGACCTTTGACCTTTCTGAATAGGTCTGAGACTCGTCTTGATTGGTGTAGTAGGCAAAGATGATTCGCTGACGCACTTTTCTGGGAGAACGTCATATTCGTCGATTATGGGAGGAGGCTGATGCAGAAAACTAACGCCTTTCTTAGAAGCGATGATCCTTTGTGCCAACATGGGCGAACTGGTCTCGTTTTCTGCCACTGCTCACACATACGGTCAATATTTTGTTGAATAATTATTACAATAAAAAATCCACTAAGAAGATGAAAGCAAATGAAGCCCTCTCACTACGCACCATTGTTATCCCTCCTGGTGACTCGCGTCATGCGCTGTGAACGTGGGGAACGTCGAAGACTTTTCCTGAGTCTCACAGCGTTGTCCTTGACGCTCGACCTCAACCCTGAAGCTTTGCTTCTAACGCTAGATCTGAGAGAGCGTGCTCTTGTAAGAACTAACTGGCGAACTTGGCTTTGCTTTCGACGAAGATGGCGAGGAAGACGATGAAGAGGACTGCGATGACAAGGCAGATGGAGAGAGTCGTATAGACGGGCACCTGCTGGGCCTTCTGCGCCGAGTCTAAATCTGCAAGCCAACATAATCAATGAATACAATGTCAACAATTCGCTTAAAAATGAGTCATCCTAAAAATGAAAGATGTTATATACCAGAATTGGTGATCTGGGGAAGCGAGTCAGCTTCGAATCCTCGCCCATAGAGACAGTGGCTGAATGAGTCATTAAGCTGATGACACCAAGGAGTGAAAAAAATGGCATCCTCCACAAACTGTCCATCTTCCACTTGTATTCTTAGCCAATAGCGTGAATTGAACGTTAGCCCCGGTAGAATCAGCGACAGGGGCTCCTGGGAACAGACCAGAACACTCACTATTGTACAAGTAAAAGATGCCAATCATTGTTATTCACAAACAACTGGAATCGTCAGATATTGTTGACAATACACCCATTTCGATATTCACCTGGCGTCCATCATCCTGCACCAGAGCGATGAATCTGTTGTCAGTTAGGTCACACTCGGGCAATACGTCCTGTACTCTACATGAGCTTCGTCCCCATTGCACTCTGTACTGCGCGTCAGTCTGGATACCTTCACGTCTCGTCCAACTCACGTTCGCCCGCACCACACCATTCTCGCCACTCACACTGACCGAGATATTACCAACGCCTGGAACGACCGGGTCATGCCCAGCCTCGTGACCTCGTGGAGCTTGTGAAGAGTGCGTGTTGGTCACGTGGTTAGACGCAGCAGGTTGAGCATGACGACCGCCATCTGGTGTTTCTGGAATAAGAGAAGCATCGGGGTTGGACGGATGGAAAAATTAAACTTCAGTCGAGGATAGCTGTCAACTATAAAACCTAGCAGTTTCTACCATATGAAACGGAGGCTGTCCTTTCCAAGATGATGCCACTGGGAAGAACCGCCAGAAAGCGGAACAAGAGGCCGCTGTAGTCGGCGTGTGGTCCGTCAAACACAGACCCCCACAGCTCTGACGTCTGTACAGAAACAACCGTATTAAATACTTGCCACTCATATACAATTTGATAGAAACGACAACAACGAAAACTAGGTTTCCTCACCATAAGCAAAACCTTCCATTGTGGTTGGTCGTCATATTTCCAGAATAGAACGAACACTGGGTTGTTGGCGATATCAGTCGTTGAGAGGCGCTTTGGCATGGACCACGTGACTACAAGTTGGTCAGGACTGGCCACGCGGGTCGAGACACCATTAGGGAGATCCCACTGAGAGAAATCAATCAATCGACCACTTGTTTCCTTAGTAATCTATTTGGACCATGACTGGCCTTTCTTAAGTGCAAGTAGTATATCGTTCAATATACTAATAGCAGGTATATGTAAAGTAAGGTCTCATTCAGGGCTACATAACTAATAACCATTCTCCGTGGTGAGTTTCAGCTCTACAGCGCCTACGCTCTACTATTCCTGCTCAGAGAATGTCCTAAAACTTGTTGTCCATCAGGGTAAAGGGGCAAAGTTGGTGGACTGATAGTAATAGCCCTATTTCAGAAGGCTAGCTTGTCTTGTACCATGAATCAATAAGAATATCTAATTGAATGTTTTTTTGGGGTAAGTGTCGTATAATGGAAGAGTTTGACACATTCATTTATGCAAGCATGTCCATTATGATGAGGATTATTATTCCCCCGACGTCTTCGGCTATATTCAAATAGTGGGGAAATAAGAAGCTGTGCATTGCCTGCCGCCTAACAACAAGTCAGATACATATACCATTCCTTAATCAGGCAACAATTTGAATTCGAACCGAAAACCAGTATGTTAGCGATGATTGCCAGAAATTCGGAAACTACTAACTAACCTCTCTGGGCTTCCATTCCCTATCAATTATGTGATCTAATAATTCCAAATGTGAGAAAACAAACTTCCCTTGAAATTATATTACACATAAGATTTATTGAAAACAAAATGTAGCACAATGTCGGTAGATGATAATATAAATGTGTCCAAAGTTAAATGAAAAGACATCGAGATGATAATTAAGATGTACACAACAGGGGTGGTCATTATGTGACACAAAAATGAGAGATTTAGGAAAGAAATAAAATTCCCCTGGCATTATGTAACACGTAAGATATATTGAGGGAAAATATGTAGCACAAAGTCGGTAGATGATAAGACCAAGGATGACGCCATCACTTCATGACAACACTGCAATATATACATGGAATGTCACGCTAATGTCTAAAGTTCAATGAAAAGACATTGAGATGATGATGATGATGATGATGATGATGATGATGATGATGATGATGATGATGATGATGATATGATGTACACAACAGAGGTGTCCATTACACTGGTGACGAGTTGTATCTGTTGAGGTTCCTGTAATCAGCTGACAAGTCCAATTCGTTCAGTTGAGGTAGTTCAGGCAATGACCTTTGACCTTTCTGAATAGGTCTGAGACTCGTCTTGATTGGTGTAGTAGGCAAAGATGATTCGCTGACGCACTTTTCTCGCTGACGCACTTTTCTGGGAGAACGTCACGTCATATTCGTCGATTATGGGAGGAGGCTGATGCAGAAAACTAACGCCTTTCTTAGAAGCGATGATCCTTTGTGCCAACATGGGCGAACTGGTCTCGTTTTCTGCCACTGCTCACACATACGGTCAATATTTTGTTGAATAATTATTACAATAAAAAATCCACTAAGAAGATGAAAGCAAATGAAGCCCTCTCACTACGCACCATTGTTATCCCTCCTGGTGACTCGCGTCATGCGCTGTGAACGTGGGGAACGTCGAAGACTTTTCCTGAGTCTCACAGCGTTGTCCTTGACGCTCGACCTCAACCCTGAAGCTTTGCTTCTAACGCTAGATCTGAGAGAGCGTGCTCTTGTAAGAACTAACTGGCGAACTTGGCTTTGCTTTCGTACGAAGATGGCGAGGAAGACGATGAAGAGGACTGCGATGACAAGGCAGATGGAGAGAGTCGTATAGACGGGCACCTGCTGGGCCTTCTGCGCCGAGTCTAAATCTGCAAGCCAACATAATCAATAATCAATGAATACAATGTCAACAATTCGCTTAAAAATGAGTCATCCTAAATGAAAGATGTTATATACCAGAATTGGTGATCTGGGGAAGCGAGTCAGCTTCGAATCCTCGCCCATAGAGACAGTGGCTGAATGAGTCATTAAGCTGATGACACCAAGGAGTGAAAAAAATGGCATCCTCCACAAACTGTCCATCTTCCACTTGTATTCTTAGCCAATAGCGTGAATTGAACGTTAGCCCCGGTAGAATCAGCGACAGGGGCTCCTGGGAACAGACCAGAACACTCACTATTGTACAAGTAAAAGATGCCAATCATTGTTATTCACAAACAACTGGAATCGTCAGATATTGTTGACAATACACCCATTTCGATATTCACCTGGCGTCCATCATCCTGCACCAGAGCGATGAATCTGTTGTCAGTTAGGTCACACTCGGGCAATACGTCCTGTACTCTACATGAGCTTCGTCCCCATTGCACTCTGTACTGCGCGTCAGTCTGGATACCTTCACGTCTCGTCCAACTCACGTTCGCCCGCACCACACCATTCTCGCCACTCACACTGACCGAGATATTACCAACGCCTGGAACGACCGGGTCATGCCCAGCCTCGTGACCTCGTGGAGCTTGTGAAGAGTGCGTGTTGGTCACGTGGTTAGACGCAGCAGGTTGAGCATGACGACCGCCATCTGGTGTTTCTGGAATAAGAGAAGCATCGGGGTTGGACGGATGGAAAAATTAAACTTCAGTCGAGGATAGCTGTCAACTATAAAACCTAGCAGTTTCTACCATATGAAACGGAGGCTGTCCTTTCCAAGATGATGCCACTGGGAAGAACCGCCAGAAAGCGGAACAAGAGGCCGCTGTAGTCGGCGTGTGGTCCGTCAACAGACCCCCCCCACAGCTCTGACGTCTGTACAGAAACAACCGTATTAAATACTTGCCACTCATATACAATTTGATAGAAACGACAACAACGAAAACTAGGTTTCCTCACCATAAGCAAAACCTTCCATTGTGGTTGGTCGTCATATTTCCAGAATAGAACGAACACTGGGTTGTTGGCGATATCAGTCGTTGAGAGGCGCTTTGGCATGGACCACGTGACTACAAGTTGGTCAGGACTGGCCACGCGGGTCGAGACACCATTAGGGAGATCCCACTGAGAGAAATCAATCAATCGACCACTTGTTTCCTTAGTAATCTATTTGGACCATGACTGGCCTTTCTTAAGTGCAAGTAGTATATCGTTCAATATACTAATAGCAGGTATATGTAAAGTAAGGTCTCATTCAGGGCTACATAACCTAATAACCATTCTCCGTGGTGAGTTTCAGCTCTACAGCGCCTACGCTCTACTATTCCTGCTCAGAGAATGTCCTAAAAACTTGTCCATCAGGGTAAAGGGGCAAAGTTGGTGGACTGATAGTAATAGCCCTATTTCAGAAGGCTAGCTTGTCTTGTACCATGAATCAATAAGAATATCTAATTGAATGTATTTTGGGGGTAAAGTCGTATAATGGAAGAGTTTGACACATTCATTTATGCAAGCATGTCCATTATGATGAGGATTATTATTCCCGACGTCTTCGGCTATATTCAAATAGTGGGGGGAAATAAGAAGCTGTGCATTGCCTGCCGCCTAACAACAAGTCAGATACATATACCATTCCTTAATCAGGCAACAATTTGAATTCGAACCGAAAAAACCAGTATGTTAGCGATGATTGCCAGAAATTCGGAAACTACTAACTAACCTCTCTGGGCTTCCATTCCCTATCAATTATGTGATCTAATAATTCCAAATGTGAGAAAACAAACTTCCCTTGAAATTATATTACACATAAGATTTATTGAAAACAAAATGTAGCACAATGTCGGTAGATGATAATATAAATGTCCAAAGTTAAATGAAAAGACATCGAGATGATAATTAAGATGTACACAACAGGGGTGGTCATTATGTGACAAAATGAGAGATTTAGGAAAGAAATAAAATTCCCCTGGCATTATGTAACACGTAAGATATATTGAGGGAAAATATGTAGCACAAAGTCGGTAGATGATAAGACCAAGGATGACGCCATCACTTCATGACAACACTGCAATATATACATGGAATGTCATGCTAATGTCTAAAGTTCAATGAAATTGACATGATGATGATGATGATGATGATGATGATGATGATGATGATGATGATGATGATGATGATGATGATGTACACAACAGAGGTGTCCATTACACTGGTGACGAGTTGTATCTGTTGAGGTTCCTGTAATCAGCTGACAAGTCCAATTCGTTCAGTTGAGGTAGTTCAGGCAATGACCTTTGACCTTTCTGAATAGGTCTGAGACTCGTCTTGATTGGTGTAGTAGGCAAAGATGATTCGCTGACGCACTTTTCTGGGAGAACGTCATATTCGTCGATTATGGGAGGAGGCTGATGCAGAAAACTAACGCCTTTCTTAGAAGCGATGATCCTTTGTGCCAACATGGGCGAACTGGTCTCGTTTTCTGCCACTGCTCACACATACGGTCAATATTTTGTTGAATAATTATTACAATAAAAAATCCACTAAGAAGATGAAAGCAAATGAAGCCCTCTCACTACGCACCATTGTTATCCCTCCTGGTGACTCGCGTCATGCGCTGTGAACGTGGGGAACGTCGAAGACTTTTCCTGAGTCTCACAGCGTTGTCCTTGACGCTCGACCTCAACCCTGAAGCTTTGCTTCTAACGCTAGATCTGAGAGAGCGTGCTCTTGTAAGAACTAACTGGCGAACTTGGCTTTGCTTTCGTACGAAGATGGCGAGGAAGACGATGAAGAGGACTGCGATGACAAGGCAGATGGAGAGAGTCGTATAGACGGGCACCTGCTGGGCCTTCTGCGCCGAGTCTAAATCTGCAAGCCAACATAATCAATGAATACAATGTCAACAATTCGCTTAAAAATGAGTCATCCTAAATGAAAGATGTTATATACCAGAATTGGTGATCTGGGGAAGCGAGTCAGCTTCGAATCTCGCCCATAGAGACAGTGGCTGAATGAGTCATTAAGCTGATGACACCAAGGAGTGAAAAAAATGGCATCCTCCACAAACTGTCCATCTTCCACTTGTATTCTTAGCCAATAGCGTGAATTGAACGTTAGCCCCGGTAGAATCAGCGACAGGGGCTCCTGGGAACAGACCAGAACACTCACTATTGTACAAGTAAAAGATGCCAATCATTGTTATTCACAAACAACTGGAATCGTCAGATATTGTTGACAATACACCCATTTCGATATTCACCTGGCGTCCATCATCCTGCACCAGAGCGATGAATCTGTTGTCAGTTAGGTCACACTCGGGCAATACGTCCTGTACTCTACATGAGCTTCGTCCCCATTGCACTCTGTACTGCGCGTCAGTCTGGATACCTTCACGTCTCGTCCAACTCACGTTCGCCCGCACCACACCATTCTCGCCACTCACACTGACCGAGATATTACCAACGCCTGGAACGACCGGGTCATCATGCCCAGCCTCGTGACCTCGTGGAGCTTGTGAAGAGTGCGTGTTGGTCACGTGGTTAGACGCAGCAGGTTGAGCATGACGACCGCCATCTGGTGTTTCTGGAATAAGAGAAGCATCGGGGTTGGACGGATGGAAAAATTAAACTTCAGTCGAGGATAGCTGTCAACTATAAAACCTAGCAGTTTCTACCATATGAAACGGAGGCTGTCCTTTCCAAGATGATGCCACTGGGAAGAACCGCCAGAAAGCGGAACAAGAGGCCGCTGTAGTCGGCGTGTGGTCCGTCAACAGACCCCCACAGCTCTGACGTCTGTACAGAAACAACCGTATTAAATACTTGCCACTCATATACAATTTGATAGAAACGACAACAACGAAAACTAGGTTTCCTCACCATAAGCAAAACCTTCCATTGTGGTTGGTCGTCATATTTCCAGAATAGAACGAACACTGGGTTGTTGGCGATATCAGTCGTTGAGAGGCGCTTTGGCATGGACCACGTGACTACAAGTTGGTCAGGACTGGCCACGCGGGTCGAGACACCATTAGGGAGATCCCACTGAGAGAAATCAATCAATCGACCACTTGTTTCCTTAGTAATCTATTTGGACCATGACTGGCCTTTCTTAAGTGCAAGTAGTATATCGTTCAATATACTAATAGCAGGTATATGTAAAGTAAGGTCTCATTCAGGGCTACATAACCTAATAACCATTCTCCGTGGTGAGTTTCAGCTCTACAGCGCCTACGCTCTACTATTCCTGCTCAGAGAATGTCCTAAAACTTGTCCATCAGGGTAAAGGGGCAAAGTTGGTGGACTGATAGTAATAGCCCTATTTCAGAAGGCTAGCTTGTCTTGTACCATGAATCAATAAGAATATCTAATTGAATGTATTTTGGGGTAAAGTCGTATAATGGAAGAGTTTGACACATTCATTTATGCAAGCATGTCCATTATGATGAGGATTATTATTCCCGACGTCTTCGGCTATATTCAAATAGTGGGGAAATAAGCTGTGCAGCTTGCATTGCCTGCCGCCTAACAACAAGTCAGATACATATACCATTCCTTAATCAGGCAACAATTTGAATTCGAACCGAAAACCAGTATGTTAGCGATGATTGCCAGAAATTCGGAAACTACTAACTAACCTCTCTGGGCTTCCATTCCCTATCAATTATGTGATCTAATAATTTCCAAATGTGAGAAAACAAACTTCCCTTGAAATTATATTACACATAAGATTTATTGAAAACAAAATGTAGCACAATGTCGGTAGATGATAATATAAATGTCCAAAGTTAAATGAAAAGACATCGAGATGATAATTAAGATGTACACAACAGGGGTGGTCATTATGTGACAAAATGAGAGATTTAGGAAAGAAATAAAATTCCCCTGGCATTATGTAACACGTAAGATATATTGAGGGAAAATATGTAGCACAAAGTCGGTAGATGATAAGACCAAGGATGACGCCATCACTTCATGACAACACTGCAATATATACATGGAATGTCATGCTAATGTCTAAAGTTCAATGAAAAGACATTGAGATGATGATGATGATGATGATGATGATGATGATGATGATGATTATGATGTACACAACAGAGGTGTCCATTACACTGGTGACGAGTTGTATCTGTTGAGGTTCCTGTAATCAGCTGACAAGTCCAATTCGTTCAGTTGAGGTAGTTCAGGCAATGACCTTTGACCTTTCTGAATAGGTCTGAGACTCGTCTTGATTGGTGTAGTAGGCAAAGATGATTCGCTGACGCACTTTTCTGGGAGAACGTCATATTCGTCGATTATGGGAGGAGGCTGATGCAGAAAACTAACGCCTTTCTTAGAAGCGATGATCCTTTGTGCCAACATGGGCGAACTGGTCTCGTTTTCTGCCACTGCTCACACATACGGTCAATATTTTGTTGAATAATTATTACAATAAAAAATCCACTAAGAAGATGAAAGCAAAATGAAGCCCTCTCACTACGCACCATTGTTATCCCTCCTGGTGACTCGCGTCATGCGCTGTGAACGTGGGGAACGTCGAAGACTTTTCCTGAGTCTCACAGCGTTGTCCTTGACGCTCGACCTCAACCCTGAAGCTTTGCTTCTAACGCTAGATCTGAGAGAGCGTGCTCTTGTAAGAACTAACTGGCGAACTTGGCTTTGCTTTCGTACGAAGATGGCGAGGAAGACGATGAAGAGGACTGCGATGACAAGGCAGATGGAGAGAGTCGTATAGACGGGCACCTGCTGGGCCTTCTGCGCCGAGTCTAAATCTGCAAGCCAACATAATCAATGAATACAATGTCAACAATTCGCTTAAAAATGAGTCATCCTAAATGAAAGATGTTATATACCAGAATTGGTGATCTGGGGAAGCGAGTCAGCTTCGAATCCTCGCCCATAGAGACAGTGGCTGAATGAGTCATTAAGCTGATGACACCAAGGAGTGAAAAAAAAAAATGGCATCCTCCACAAACTGTCCATCTTCCACTTGTATTCTTAGCCAATAGCGTGAATTGAACGTTAGCCCCGGTAGAATCAGCGACAGGGGCTCCTGGGAACAGACCAGAACACTCACTATTGTACAAGTAAAAGATGCCAATCATTGTTATTCACAAACAACTGGAATCGTCAGATATTGTTGACAATACACCCATTTCGATATTCACCTGGCGTCCATCATCCTGCACCAGAGCGATGAATCTGTTGTCAGTTAGGTCACACTCGGGCAATACGTCCTGTACTCTACATGAGCTTCGTCCCCATTGCACTCTGTACTGCGCGTCAGTCTGGATACCTTCACGTCTCGTCCAACTCACGTTCGCCCGCACCACACCATTCTCGCCACTCACACTGACCGAGATATTACCAACGCCTGGAACGACCGGGTCATGCCCAGCCTCGTGACCTCGTGGAGCTTGTGAAGAGTGCGTGTTGGTCACGTGGTTAGACGCAGCAGGTTGAGCATGACGACCGCCATCTGGTGTTTCTGGAATAAGAGAGAATCGGGGTTGGACGGATGGAAAAATTAAACTTCAGTCGAGGATAGCTGTCAACTATAAAACCTAGCAGTTTCTACCATATGAAACGGAGGCTGTCCTTTCCAAGATGATGCCACTGGGAAGAACCGCCAGAAAGCGGAACAAGAGGCCGCTGTAGTCGGCGTGTGGTCCGTCAACAGACCCCCACAGCTCTGACGTCTGTACAGAAACAACCGTATTAAATACTTGCCACTCATATACAATTTGATAGAAACGACAACAACGAAAACTAGGTTTCCTCACCATAAGCAAAACCTTCCATTGTGGTTGGTCGTCATATTTCCAGAATAGAACGAACACTGGGTTGTTGGCGATATCAGTCGTTGAGAGGCGCTTTGGCATGGACCACGTGACTACAAGTTGGTCAGGACTGGCCACGCGGGTCGAGACACCATTAGGTGGCCTTTCTTAAGTGCAAGTAGTATATCGTTCAATATACTAATAGCAGGTATATGTAAAGTAAGGTCTCATTCAGGGCTACATAACCTAATAACCATTCTCCGTGGTGAGTTTCAGCTCTACAGCGCCTACGCTCTACTATTCCTGCTCAGAGAATGTCCTAAAACTTGTCCATCAGGGTAAAGGGGCAAAGTTGGTGGACTGATAGTAATAGCCCTATTTCAGAAGGCTAGCTTGTCTTGTACCATGAATCAATAAGAATATCTAATTGAATGTATTTTGGGGTAAAGTCGTATAATGGAAGAGTTTGACACATTCATTTATGCAAGCATGTCCATTATGATGAGGATTATTATTCCCGACGTCTTCGGCTATATTCAAATAGTGGGGAAATAAGAAGCTGTGCATTGCCTGCCGCCTAACAACAAGTCAGATACATATACCATTCCTTAATCAGGCAACAATTTGAATTCGAACCGAAAACCAGTATGTTAGCGATGATTGAGAAATTCGGAAACTACTAACTAACCTCTCTGGGCTTCCATTCCCTATCAATTATGTGATCTAATAATTCCAAATGTGAGAAAACAAACTTCCCTTGAAATTATATTACACATAAGATTTATTGAAAACAAAATGTAGCACAATGTCGGTAGATGATAATATAAATGTCCAAAGTTAAATGAAAAGACATCGAGATGATAATTAAGATGTACACAACAGGGGTGGTCATTATGTGACAAAATGAGAGATTTAGGAAAGAAATAAAATTCCCCTGGCATTATGTAACACGTAAGATATATTGAGGGAAAATATGTAGCACAAAGTCGGTAGATGATAAGACCAAGGATGACGCCATCACTTCATGACAACACTGCAATATATACATGGAATGTCATGCTAATGTCTAAAGTTCAATGAAAAGACATTGAGATGATGATGATGATGATGATGATGATGATGATTATGATGTACACAACAGAGGTGTCCATTACACTGGTGACGAGTTGTATCTGTTGAGGTTCCTGTAATCAGCTGACAAGTCCAATTCGTTCAGTTGAGGTAGTTCAGGCAATGACCTTTGACCTTTCTGAATAGGTCTGAGACTCGTCTTGATTGGTGTAGTAGGCAAAGATGATTCGCTGACGCACTTTTCTGGGAGAACGTCATATTCGTCGATTATGGGAGGAGGCTGATGCAGAAAAAGCTTTGATTTTGAGAGGGG
>JAXDRA010000932.1:0-44768 GCA_034190875.2 Urechis unicinctus
AACTGTATGTGCAGCGGACGATGATGTCAACGTAGTGTACTCTATATACAGCTGATTGAGATGCTGCGTAGTGAACTCTATATACAGCGCATTATGATGTCAGTGTGGTGAACTCTACATATAGCTGACGATGATGTCAGTATAGCGAACTCCATATACAACTGACTGAAATGTCATTGTAGTGAACTCTATATACAGCGGACGATGATGTCAGATTAGCGAACTCTCTATACAGCTGACTGAGATGTCAATGTAAACTCTATATACAGCGGACGATGATTTCAGCGTAGCGAACTTCATATACACCTGACTGAGATGTCAATGTAGTGAACCCTATATACAGCGGACGATGATGTCAGTGTAGCGAACTATATATACAGCTGACTTAAGTATCAACGTAGGGTACTCTATATACAGCGGACGATGATGTCAGTGTAGGGTACTCGATAAACAGCGGGCGATGATGTTAGAGTAGCGAACTTTATATACAGCTGACTGAGATGTCAATGTAGTGAACTCTATATACAGCGCACGATGATGTCAATGTAGTGAACTCTAAATACAGCGCACGATGATGTCAGTGTAGCGAACTCTATATACAGCTGAATAGCATGTCAGTGAAAAGTAGTTTTTGCATAGACGACTATAATGTCAGTGTTGCGAAATCTACATATAACAGACTATGACGTCAGCGTAGCGAAATCTACATACAACTGACAATGATATCTGCGCGTAACGCAGTTTTTGCCTAGTTGACTATGATGGCATTGTACCTAATTCTTTATACAGAAGACTTTTTTGTCAGTGTTTGGCAGTCTTTACACATATGATTATGATGTCTGGTTAGCGCACTCCATATACTGCGAACGATGATGTCAGTGTAGCGTACTCTGTATACAGCTGACTGAGATGTCAATGTAGTGAACTCTATATACAGCGGACGATGATGTCAGATTAACGAACTCTCTATACAGCTGACTAAGATGTCAATGTAAACTCTATAAACAGCGGACGATGATGTCAGCGTAGCGAACTTCATATACAGCTGACTGAGATGACAATGTAGTGAACTCTATATACAGCGGACGATGATGTCAGTGTAGTGAACATTTTATACAGCGCACGATGATGTCAGTGTAGCGAATTATATATACCGCAGACGATGATGTCAACGTAGTGTACTCTATATGCAGCTGACTGAGATGTCTGCGTATTTATCTCTATATACAGCGCATTGTAATGTCAGTGTGGTGAACTCTACATATAGCGGACGATGATGTCAGTGTAGCGAACTCCATATACAACTGACTGAAATGTCAATGTATTGAACTCTATATACAACGGACGATGATGTCAGATTGGCGAACTCTCTATACTGCTGACTGAGATGTCCATGAAAACTCTATATACAGCGGACGATGATGTCAGCGTAGCGAACTTCATATACAGCTGACTGAGATGTCAATGTAGTGAACTCTATATACAGCGGACGATGATGTTAGTGTATCGAACTTTATATACAGATGACTGAGATGTCAATGAAGTGAACTCTATATATAGCGGACGATGATGTCAGTGTATTGAACTCTACATACAGCACACGATGATGTCAATGTAGTGAACTCTAAATACAGCGCACGATGATGTCAGTGTAGCGAACTCTACATACAGCTGAATAGCATGTCAGTGGAAAGTATTTTTCGCATAGACGACTATAATGTCAGTGTAGCGAAATCTACATGCAACTGACTATGATATCTGCGTAGCGCGGGTTTATCTAGTTGACTAAGAAGGCATTGTACCTAATTCTTCATACAGCAGACTTTTAGTGTTGAGCCGTCTTTACACATATGATTATGATGTCTGGGTAGCGCACTCTATATACTGCGAACGATGATGTCAGTGTAGCGTACTTTGTATACAGCTGACTGAGATGTCAATGTAGTGAACTCTATATACAGCGGACGATGATGACAGATTAACGAACTCTCTATACAGCTGACTAAGATGTCAATGTAAACTCTATAAACAGCGGACGATGATGTCAGCGTAGCGAAATCTATAAACAGCGGACCATGATGCTAGTGTATAGAACTTTATATACAGCTGACTGAGATGTCAATGAAGTGAACTCTATATACAGCGGACGATGATGTCAGTGTAGTGAACATTATATAAAGCGCACGACGATGTCAGTGTAACGAACTCTATGTACAGAGGACGATGATGTCAACGTAGTGTACTCTATATACAGCTGACTGAGATGCTGCGCAGTGAACTCTATATACAGCCCATTATGATGTCAGTGTGGTGAACTCTACATATAGCGGACGATGATGTCAGTGTAGCGAACTCTATATACAACTGACTGAAATGTCGATGTAGTGAACTCTATATACAGCGGACAATTATGTAAGATTAGCAAACTCTAAATACAGCTGAATGAGATGTCAATGTAGTGAACTCTATATACTGCGAACGATGATGTCAGATTAGCAAAATCTCTATACAGCTGACTGTGATGTCAATGTAAACTCTATATAAGGCGGACGATTATGTCAGCGTAGCGAACTACATAGACGGCTGACTGAGATGTCAATATAGGGAACTCTATATACTGCGCACGATGATGTTGGCGTAGCGAACTTCATATACAGCTGACTGAGATGTCAATGTAGCGAATTCTATATTCAGCGGAAGACGATGTCAGTGTAGCGAAATCTATAAACAGCGGACGATGATTCTAGTGTATAGAACTTTGTATACAGCCGACTGAGATATCAATGAAGTGAACTCTATATACAGCGCACGATGATGTCAGTGTAGCGAAACTGTATGTGCAGCGGACGATGATGTCAACGTAGTGTACTCTATATACAGCTGATTGAGATGCTGCGTAGTGAACTCTATATACAGCGCATTATGATGTCAGTGTGGTGAACTCTACATATAGCGGACGATGATGTCAGTATAGCGAACTCTATATACAACTGACTGAAATGTCATTGTAGTGAACTCTATATACAGCGGACGATGATGTCAGATTAGCGAACTCTCTATACAGCTGACTGAGATGTCAATGTAAACTCTATATACAGCGGACGATGATTTCAGCGTAGCGAACTTCATATACACCTGACTGAGATGTCAATGTAGTGAACCCTATATACAGCGGACGATGATGTCAGTGTAGCGAACTATATATACAGCTGACTTAAGTATCAACGTAGGGTACTCTATATACAGCGGACGATGATGTCAGTGTAGGGTACTCGATAAACAGCGGCCGATGATGTTAGAGTAGCGAACTTTATATACAGCTGACTGAGATGTCAATGTAGTGAACTCTATATACAGCGCACGATGATGTCAATGTAGTGAACTCTAAATACAGCGCACGATGATGTCAGTGTAGCGAACTCTATATACAGCTGAATAGCATGTCAGTGAAAAGTAGTTTTTGCATAGACGACTATAATGTCAGTGTTGCGAAATCTACATATAACAGACTATGACGTCAGCGTAGCGAAATCTACATACAACTGACAATGATATCTGCGCGTAACGCAGTTTTTGCCTAGTTGACTATGATGGCATTGTACCTAATTCTTTATACACAAGACTTTTATGTCAGTGTTTGGCAGTCTTTACACATATGATTATGATGTCTGGTTAGCGCACTCCATATACTGCGAACGATGATGTCAGTGTAGCGTACTCTGTATACAGCTGACTGAGATGTCAATGTAGTGAACTCTATATACAGCGGACGATGATGTCAGATTAACGAACTCTCTATACAGCTGACTAAGATGTCAATGTAAACTCTATAAACAGCGGATGATGATGTCAGCGTAGCGAACTTCATATACAGCTGACTGAGATGACAATGTAGTGAACTCTATATACAGCGGACGATGATGTCAGTGTAGTGAACATTTTATACAGCGCACGATGATGTCAGTGTAGCGAATTATATATACCGCAGACGATGATGTCAACGTAGTGTACTCTATATGCAGCTGACTGAGATGTCTGCGTATTTATCTCTATATACAGCGCATTGTGATGTCAGTGTGGTGAACTCTACATATAGCGGACGATGATGTCAGTGTAGCGAACTCCATATACAACTGACTGAAATGTCAATGTATTGAACTCTATATACAACGGACGATGATGTCAGATTGGCGAACTCTCTATACTGCTGACTGAGATGTCCATGAAAACTCTATATACAGCGGACGATGATGTCAGCGTAGCGAACTTCATATACAGCTGACTGAGATGTCAATGTAGTGAACTCTATATACAGCGGACGATGATGTTAGTGTATCGAACTTTATATACAGATGACTGAGATGTCAATGAAGTGAACTCTATAATATAGCGGACGATGATGTCAGTGTATTGAACTCTACATACAGCACACGATGATGTCAATGTAGTGAACTCTAAATACAGCGCACGATGATGTCAGTGTAGCGAACTCTACATACAGCTGAATAGCATGTCAGTGGAAAGTAGTTTTTGCATAGACGACTATAATGTCAGTGTAGCGAAATCTACATGCAACTGACTATGATATCTGCGTAGCGCGGGTTTATCTAGTTGACTAAGAAGGCATTGTACCTAATTCTTCATACAGCAGACTTTTAGTGTTGAGCCGTCTTTACACATATGATTATGATGTCTGGGTAGCGCACTCTATATACTGCTAACGATGATGTCAGTATAGCGAACTCTAAATACAGATGACTGAGATGTCAATGTAGTGAACTCTATATACTGCGGACGATGATGTCAGATTAGCGAACTCTATATACAGCTGACTGAGATGTCAATGTAAACTCTATATAAGGCGGACGATGATGTCAGCGTAGCGAAATCTATAAACAGCGGACCATGATGCTAGTGTATAGAACTTTATATACAGCTGACTGAGATGTCAATGAAGTGAACTCTATATACAGCGGACGATGATGTCAGTGTAGTGAACATTATATAAAGCGCACGACGATGTCAGTGTAACGAACTCTATGTACAGAGGACGATGATGTCAACGTAGTGTACTCTATATACAGCTGACTGAGATGCTGCGCAGTGAACTCTATATACAGCCCATTATGATGTCAGTGTGGTGAACTCTACATATAGCGGACGATGATGTCAGTGTAGCGAACTCTATATACAACTGACTGAAATGTCGATGTAGTGAACTCTATATACAGCGGACAATTATGTAAGATTAGCGAACTCTAAATACAGCTGAATGAGATGTCAATGTAGTGAACTCTATATACTGCGAACGATGATGTCAGATTAGCAAAATCTCTATACAGCTGACTGTGATGTCAATGTAAACTCTATATAAGGCGGACGATTATGTCAGCGTAGCGAACTACATAGACGGCTGACTGAGATGTCAATATAGGGAACTCTATATACTGCGCACGATGATGTTGGCGTAGCGAACTTCATATACAGCTGACTGAGATGTCAATGTAGCGAATTCTATATTCAGCGGAAGACGATGTCAGTGTAGCGAAATCTATAAACAGCGGACGATGATTCTAGTGTATAGAACTTTGTATACAGCCGACTGAGATGTCAATGAAGTGAACTCTATATACAGCGCACGATGATGTCAGTGTAGCGAAACTGTATGTGCAGCGGACGATGATGTCAACGTAGTGTACTCTATATACAGATGACTGAGATGCTGCGTAGTGAACTCTATATACAGCGCATTATGATGTCAGTGTGGTGAACTCTACATACAGCTGACGATGATGTCAGTATAGCGAACTCCATTTACAACTGACTGAAATGTCGTTGTAGTGAACTCTATATACAGCGGACGATGATGTCAGATTAGCGAACTCTCTATACAGCTGACTGAGATGTCAATGTAAACTCTATATACAGCGGACGATGATTTCAGCGTAGCGAACTTCATATACACCTGACTGAGATGTCAATGTAGTGAACCCTATATACAGCGGACGATGATGTCCGTGTAGCGAACTATATATACAGCTGACTTAAGTATCAACGTAGGGTACTCTATATACAGCGGACGATGATGTCAGTGTAGGGTACTCGATAAACAGCGGGCGATGATGTTAGAGTAGCGAACTTTATATACAGCTGACTGAGATGTCAATGTAGTGAACTCTATATACAGCGCACGATGATGTCAATGTAGTGAACTCTAAATACAGCGCACGATGATGTCAGTGTAGCGAACTCTATATACAGCTGAATAGCATGTCAGTGAAAAGTAGTTTTTGCATAGACGACTATAATGTCAGTGTTGCGAAATCTACATATAACAGACTATGACGTCAGCGTAGCGAAATCTACATACAACTGACAATGATATCTGCGCGTAACGCAGTTTTTGCCTAGTTGACTATGATGGCATTGTACCTAATTCTTTATACAGCAGACTTTTATGTCAGTGTTTGGCAGTCTTTACACATATGATTATGATGTCTGGTTAGCGCACTCCATATACTGCGAACGATGATGTCAGTGTAGCGTACTCTGTATACAGCTGACTGAGATGTCAATGTAGTGAACTCTATATACAGCGGACGATGATGTCAGATTAACGAACTCTCTATACAGCTGACTAAGATGTCAATGTAAACTCTATAAACAGCGGACGATGATGTCAGCGTAGCGAACTTCATATACAGCTGACTGAGATGACAATGTAGTGAACTCTATATACAGCGGACGATGATGTCAGTGTAGTGAACATTTTATACAGCGCACGATGATGTCAGTGTAGCGAATTATATATACCGCAGACGATGATGTCAACGTAGTGTACTCTATATGCAGCTGACTGAGATGTCTGCGTATTTATCTCTATATACAGCGCATTGTGATGTCAGTGTGGTGAACTCTACATATAGCGGACGATGATGTCAGTGTAGCGAACTCCATATACAACTGACTGAAATGTCAATGTATTGAACTCTATATACAACGGACGATGATGTCAGATTGGCGAACTCTCTATACTGCTGACTGAGATGTCCATGAAAACTCTATATACAGCGGACGATGATGTCAGCGTAGCGAACTTCATATACAGCTGACTGAGATGTCAATGTAGTGAACTCTATATACAGCGGACGATGATGTTAGTGTATCGAACTTGATATACAGCTGACTGAGATGTCAATGAAGTGAACTCTATATACAGCGGACGATGATGTCAGTGTATTGAACTCTACATACAGAACACGATGATGTCAATGTAGTGAACTCTAAATACAGCGACGATGATGTCAGTGTAGCGAACTCTACATACAGCTGAATAGCATGTCAGTGAAAAGTAGTTTTTGCATAGACGACTATAATGTCAGTGTAGCGAAATCTACATGCAACTGACTATGATATCTGCGTAGCGCGGGTTTATCTAGTTGACTAAGAAGGCATTGTACCTAATTCTTCATACAGCAGACTTTAGTGTTGAGCCGTCTTTACACATATGATGATTATGATATCTGGGTAGCGCACTCTATATACTGCTAACGATGATGTCAGTGTAGCGAACTCTAATACAGCTGACTGAGATGTCAATGTAGTGAACTCTATATACTGCGGACGATGATGTCAGATTAGCGAACTCTATATACAGCTGACTGAGATGTCAATGTAAACTCTATATAAGGCGGACGATGATGTCAGCGTAGCGAAATCTATAAACAGCGGACCATGATGCTAGTGTATAGAACTTTATATACAGCTGACTGAGATGTCAATGAAGTGAACTCTATATATACAGCGGACGATGATGTCAGTGTAGTGAACATCATATATAAAGCGCACGACGATGTCAGTGTAACGAACTCTATGTACAGAGGACGATGATGTCAACGTAGTGTACTCTATATACAGCTGACTGAGATGCTGCGCAGTGAACTCTATATACAGCCCATAATGATGTCAGTGTGGTGAACTCTACATATAGCGCACGATGATGTCAGTGTAGCGAACTCTATATACAGCTGAATAGCATGTCAGTGAAAAGTAGTTTTTGCATAGACGACTATAATGTCAGTGTTGCGAAATCTACATATAACAGACTATGACGTCAGCGTAGCGAAATCTACATACAACTGACAATGATATCTGCGCGTAACGCAGTTTTTGCCTAGTTGACTATGATGGCATTGTACCTAATTCTTTATACAGCAGACTTTTATGTCAGTGTTTGGCAGTCTTTACACATATGATTATGATGTCTGGTTAGCGCACTCCATATACTGCGAACGATGATGTCAGTGTAGCGTACTCTGTATACAGCTGACTGAGATGTCAATGTAGTGAACTCTATATACAGCGGACGATGATGTCAGATTAACGAACTCTCTATACTGACTAAGATGTCAATGTAAACTCTATAAACAGCGGCACGATGATGTCAGCGTAGCTAACTTCATATACAGCTGACTGAGATGACAATGTAGTGAACTCTATATACAGCGGACGATGATGTCAGTGTAGTGAACATTTTATACAGCGCACGATGATGTCAGTGTAGCGAACTCTATATACAACTGACTGAGATGTCAATGAAGTGAACTCTATATACAGCGGAGGATGATGTCAGTGTAGTGAACTCTATATACAGCGCACGATGATGTCAACGTAGTGAACTCTAGATACAGCGCACGATGATGTCGGCGTAGCGAACTTCATATACGGCTGACTGAGATGTCAATATAGTGATCTCTATATACAGGGGACGATGATGTCGGCGTAGCTAACTTCATATACAGCTGACTGAGATGTCAATGTAGCGAATTCTATATTCAGCGGAAAATGATGTCAGTGTAGCGAAATCTATAAACAGCGGACGATGATGCTAGTGTATCGAACTTTATATACAGCTGACTGAGATGTCAATGAAGTGAACTCTATATACAGCGGACGATGATATCAGTGTAGCGAACTCTATGTACAGCGGACGATGATTTCAACGTAGTGAAACTCTATATACAGCTGACAGAGATGCTGCGCAGTGAACTCTATATACAGCGCATTATGATGTCAGCGTGGTGAACTCTACATATAGCGGACGATGATGTCAGTGTAGCGAACTCTATATACAACTGACTGAAATGTCAATGTAGTGAACTCTATATACAGCGGACGATGATGTCAGTGTAGTGAACTCTATATACAACTGACTGAGATGTCAATGAAGTGAACTCTATATACAGCGGACGATGATGATGTCAGTGTAGTGAACTCTATATACAGCGCACGATGATGTCAACGTAGTGAACTCTAGATACAGCGCACGATGATGTCGGCGTAGCGAACTCGAATATATATACGGCTGTCTGAGATGTCAGTATAGTGATGTCTATATATAGGGGACCATGATGTCGGCGTAGCGAACTTCATATACAGCTGACTGAAATGTCAATATAGCGAATTCTATATTCAGCGGAATGATGATGTCAGTGTAGCGAAATCTATAAACAGCAGACGATGATGCTAGTGTATCGAACTTTATATACAGCTGACTGAGATGTCAATGAAGTGAACTCTATATACAGCGGACGATGATGTCAGCGTAGCGAAACTTATATACAGCTGACTGATGATGTCAATGTAGTGAACTCTATATACAGCACACGATGATGTCAGTGTAGTGAACATTTTGTACAGCGCACGATGATGTCAGTGTAGCGAACTCTATATTCAGCGGACGATGATGTCAATGTAGTGTACTCTATATACAGCTGACTGAGATGTCTGCGTAGTAAACTCTATATACAGCACATGATGATGTCAGTGTGGTGAACTCTACATAAAGCAGACAATGATGTCCGTGTAGCGAACTATATATACAACTGACTGAAATATCAACGTAGGGTACTCTATATACTGTCGACGATGATGTCAGTGTAGGGTACTCGATCAACAGCGAACGATGATGTTAGTGTATCGAACTCGGCTGACTGAGATGTCAATATAGTATTCTCTATATACAGCGCACGATGATGTCGGCGTAGCGAACTTCATATACAGCTGACTGAGATGTCAATGTAGCGAATTCTATATTCAGCGGAAGATGATGTCAGTGTAGTGTAGTGAACATTATAAAAAGTGCACGATGATGTCAGTGTAGCGAACTCTATGTACAGCGGACGATGATGTCAACGTAGTGTACTCTATATACAGCTGACTGAGATGCTGCGTAGTGAACTCTATATACAGCGCATTATGATGTCAGTGTGGTGAACTCAACATATAGCGGACGATGATGTCATTGTAGCGAACTCTATATACGACTGACTAAAATGTCAATGTAGTGAACTCTATATACAGCGGACGATGATGTCAGTGTAGTGAACATTTTATACAGCGCACGATGATGTCAGTGTAGCGAACTCTATATAAAATATTTTTTTTCTTCGTAATAACTCTCATATACAGCTGACTGCTGATGTCAATGTTAATATATACAGCGCGAACGATGATGTCAGTGTAGCGAAATCTATAAACAGCGGACGATGATGCTAGTGTATCGAACTTTATATACAGCTGACTGAGATGTCAATGTAGTGAACTCTATATACAGCGGACGATGATATCAGTGTAGCGAACTCTATGTACAGCGGACGATGATTTCAACGTAGTGAACTCTATATACAGCTGACAGATGATGCTGCGCAGTGAACTCTATATACAGCGCATTATGATGTCAGTGTGGTGAACTCTACATATAGCGGACGATGATGTCAGTGTAGCGAACTCTATATACAACTGACTGAAATGTCAATGTAGTGAACTCTATATACAGCGGACGATGATGTCAGTGTAGTGAACTCTATATACAGCGCACGATGATGTCAATGTAGTGAACTCTATATACAGCGCACGATGATGTCAGTGTAGCGAACTCTATATACAGCTGACTGAAATGTCAATGTAATGAACTCTATATACAGCGGACGATGATGTCCGTGTAGTGAACATTTTATACAGTGCACGGTGATGTCAGTGTAGCGAACTCTATATACAACTGACTGATGATGTCAATGTAGTGAACTCTATATACAGCGCACGATGATGTCAGTGTAGTGAACTCTATATACAGCGCACGATGATGTCAATGTAGTGAACTCTAGATACAGCGCACGATGATGTCAGTGTAGCGAACTTCATATACAGCTGACTGAGATGTCAATGTAGCGAACTCTATATACAGCGGAAAATGATGTCAGTGTAGCGAAATCTATATACAGCGGACGATGATGTCTAGTGTATCGAACTTTATATACAGCTGACTGATGATGTCAATGAAGTGAACTCTATATACAGCGGACGATGATGTCAGTGTAGCGAACTCTATATACAGCGGACGATGATTTCAACGTAGTGAACTCTATATACAGCGCTGACAGAGATGCTGCGCAGTGAACTCTATATACAGCGCATTATGATGTCAGTGTGTAGTGAACTCTACATATAGCGGACGATGATGTCAGTGTAGCGAACTCTATATACAACTGACTGAAATGTCAATGTAGTGAACTCTATATACAGCGGACGATGATGTCAGTGTAGTGAACTCTATATACAGCGCACGATGATGATGATGTCAATGAAGTGAACTCTATATACAGCGGATGATGATGATGTCAGTGTAGTGAACTCTATATACAGCGCACGATGATGTCAACGTAGGGAACTCTATATACAGCGCACGATGATGTCGGCGTAGCGAACTCTCATATACGGCTGACTGAGATGTCAGTATAGTGATCTCTATATACAGGGGACGATGATGTCGGCGTAGCGAACTTCATATACAGCTGACTGATGATGTCAATGTAGCGAATTCTATATTCAGCGGACGATGATGTCAGTGTAGCGAAATCATATAAACAGCAGACGATGATGCTAGTGTATCGAACTCTAATATACAGCTGACTGAGATGTCAATGTAGTGAACTCTATATACAGCGGACGATGATGTCAGTGTAGCGAACTCTATATACAGCTGACTGATGATGTCAATGTAGTGAACTCTATATACAGCTGACACGATGATGTCAGTGTAGTGAACATCTATATACAGCGCACGATGATGATGTCAGTGTAGCGAACTCTATATTCAGCGGACGATGATGTCAATGTAGTGAACTCTATATATACAGCTGACTGAGATGTCTGCGTAGTGAACTCTATATACAGCGGACGATGATGTCAGTGTGGTGAACTCTATATAAAGCAGACGATGATGTCCGTGTAGCGAACTATATATACAACTGACTGAAATATCAACGTAGGGTACTCTATATACTGTCGACGATGATGTCAGTGTAGGGTACTCGATCAACAGCGAACGATGATGTTAGTGTATCGAACTCGGCTGACTGAGATGTCAATATAGTATTCTCTATATACAGCGCACGATGATGTCGGCGTAGCGAACTTCATATACAGCTGACTGAGATGTCAATGAAGTGAACTCTATATACAGCGGACGATGATATCAGTGTAGCGAACTCTATGTACAGCGGACGATGATTTCAACGTAGTGAAATCTATATACAGCTGACAGAGATGCTGCGCAGTGAACTCTATATACAGCGCATTATGATGTCAGTGTGGTGAACTCTACATATAGCGGACGATGATGTCAGTGTAGCGAACTCTATATACAACTGACTGAAATGTCAATGTAGTGAACTCTATATACAGCGGACGATGATGTCAGTGTAGTGAACTCTATATACAGCGCACGATGATGTCAATGTAGTGAACTCTAAATACAGCGCACGATGATGTCAGTGTAGCGAACTCTATATACAGCTGAATAGCATGTCAGTGAAAAGTAGTTTTTGCATGGACGATAAAATGTCAGTGTAGCGAAATCTACATACAACTGACTATGACGTCAGCGTAGCGAAATCTACATACAACTGCCTATGATATCTGCGTAGCGCAGTTTTTACACAGTTGACTGTGATGGCATTGTACCAAATTCTTCATACTGCAGACTTTTATGTCAGTGTTGAGCAGTCTTTACACATATGATTATGATGTCTGTGTAGCGCACTCTATATACTGCGAACGATGATGTTTGTGTAGCGAACTCTATATACAGCTGACTGAGATGTAAATGAAGTGAACTCTATATACAGCGCACGATGATGTCAGCGTAGCGAACTCTCATATACAGCTGACTGAGATGTCTGCGTAGTGAACTATATACAGCGGACGATGATGTCAGTGTAGTGAACATTATATACAGCGCACGATGATGTCAGTGTAGCGAACTCTATATACAGCGACGATGATGTCAACGTAGTGTACTCTATATACAGCTGACTGAGATGTCTGCGTAGTGAACTCTATATACAGCGCATTGTGATGTCAGTGTAATGAACATTTTATACAGCGCATGATGATGTCAGTGTAGCGAACTATATATACAGCTGACTGAAATATCAACGTAGGGTACTCTATATACAGCGGACGATGATGTCAGTGTAGGGTACTCGATCAACAGCGAACGATGATGTTAGTGTATCGAACTCGGCTGACTGAGATTTCAATATAGTATTCTCTATATACAGCGCACGATGATGTCGGCGTAGCGAACTTCATATACAGCTGACTGAGATGTCAATGTAGCGAATTCTATATTCAGCGGAAGATGATGTCAGTGTAGTGTAGTGAACATTATAAAAAGTGCACGATGATGTCAGTGTAGCGAACTCTATGTACAGCGGACGATGATGTCAACGTAGTGTACTCTATATACAGCTGACTGAGATGCTGCGTAGTGAACTCTATATACAGCGCATTATGATGTCAGTGTGGTGAACTCAACATATTAGCGGACGATGATGTCATTGTAGCGAACTCTATATACAACTGACTGAAATGTCAATGTAGTGAACTCTATATATACAGCAGCGGACGATGATGTCCGTGTAGTGAACATTTTTATACAGCGCACGATGATGTCAGTGTAGCGAACTCTATATACAACTGACTGAGATGTCAATGTAGTGAAGTGATACTCTATATACAGCGGAGGATGATGTCAGTGTAGTAGAACTCTATATACAGCGCACGATGATGTCAACGTAGTGAACTCTAGATACAGCGCACGATGATGTCGGCGTAGCGAACTTCATATACGGCTGACTGAGATGTCAGTATAGTGATCTCTATATACAGGGGACGATGATGTCGGCGTAGCGAACTTCATATACAGCTGACTGAGATGTCAATGTAGCGAATTCTATATTCAGCGGAAAATGATGTCAGTGTAGCGAAATCTATAAACAGCGGACGATGATGCTAGTGTATCGAACTTTATATACAGCTGACTGAGATGTCAATGAAGTGAACTCTATATACAGCGCACGATGATATCAGTGTAGCGAACTCTATGTACAGCGGACGATGATTTCAACGTAGTGAAATCTATATACAGCTGACAGAGATGCTGCGCAGTGAACTCTATATACAGCGCATTATGATGTCAGTGTGGTGAACTCTACATATAGCGACGACGATGATGTCAGTGTAGCGAACTCTATATACAACTGACTGAAATGTCAATGTAGTGAACTCTATATACAGCGGACGATGATGTCAGTGTAGTGAACTCTATATACAGCTGACTGAGATGTCAATGAAGTGATCTCTATATACAGCGGACGATGATGTCTATGTAGTGAACTCTAGATACAGCGCACGATGATGTCAGTGTAGTGAACTCTATATACAGCGCACGATGATGTCGGCGTAGCGAACTTCATATACGGCTGACTGAGATGTCAGTATAGTGAATCTCTATATACAGGGGACATGATGATGTCGGCGTAGCGAACTTCATATACAGCTGACTGAGATGTCAATGTAGCGAATTCTATATTCAGCGGAAAATGATGTCAGTGTAGCGAAATCTATAAACAGCAGACGATGATGCTAGTGTATCGAACTTTATATACAGCTGACTGAGATGTCAATGAAGTGAACTCTATATACAGCGGACGATGATGATGTCAGCGTAGCGAACTCTATATACAGCTGACTGAGATGTGATGTCAATGTAGTGAACTCTATATACAGCACACGATGATGTCAGTGTAGTGAACTCTAAATACAGCGCACGTTGATGTCAGTGTAGTGAACTCTATATACAGCGCACGATGATGTCAATGTAGCGAACTCTATATACAGCTGACTGAGATGTCTGCGTAGTGAACTCTATATACAGCACACGATGATGTCAGTGTAGTGAACTCTACATAAAGCAGCGACGATGATGTCAGTGTAGCGAACTCTATATACAGCTGACTGAAATGTCAGTGTAGGGAACTCTATATACAGCAGACGATGACGATGATGTCAGTGTAGGGTACTCGATCTACAGACGACGATGATGTTAGTGTATCGAACTCGGCTGACTGAGATTTCAATATAGTATTCTCTATATATACAGCGCACGATGATGTCGGCGTAGCGAACTTCATATACAGCTGACTGAGATGTCAATGTAGCGAATTCTATATTCAGCGGAAGATGATGTCAGTGTAGTGTAGTGAACATTATAAAAAGTGCACGATGATGTCAGTGTAGCGAACTCTATGTACAGCGGACGATGATGTCAACGTAGTGTACTGTACTCTATATACAGCTGACTGAGATGCTGCGTAGTGAACTCTATATACAGCGCATTATGATGTCAGTGTGGTGAACTCAACATATAGCGGACGATGATGTCATTGTAGCGAACTCTATATATAACTGACTGAAATGTCAATGTAGTGAACTCTATATACAGCGGACGATGATGTCAGTGTGTAGTGAACATTTTTATACAGCGCACGATGATGTCAGTGTAGCAACTCTATATACAGCTGACTTGTGATGTCAACGTAGTGAACTCTATATATGCTGCTCCAATGATGTAAGGTACCGCGACACGATGAAACATGATGTCAGTGTAGCGAAATCTATAAACAGCGGACGATGATGCTAGTGTAGCGAACTTTATATACAGCTGACGATGCGATGTCAATGTAGTGAACTCTATATACAGCACACGATGATGTCAGTGTAGTGAACATTTTATACAGCGCACGATGATGTCAGTGTAGCGACTCTCTATATACAGCGGACGATGATGTCAATGTAGTGTACTCTATATACAGCTGACTGAGATGTCTGCGTAGTGAACTCTATATATATACAGCGGACGATGATGTCAGTGTGGTGAACTCTACATAATGCAGACGATGATGTCAGTGTAGCGAACTCTATATACAACTGACTGAAATATCAACGTAGGGTACTCTATATACAGCGACGATGATGTCAGTGTAGAGTACTCGATCAACAGCGAACGATGATGTCAGTGTAGTGAATCGATACTCGGCTGACTGAGATGTCAATATAGTATTCTCTATATACAGCGCACGATGATGTCGGCGTAGCGAACTTCATATACAGCTGACTGAGATGTCAATGTAGCGCGAATTCTATATATTCAGCGGAAGATGATGTCAGTGTAGTGTAGTGAACATTATAAAAAGTGCACGATGATGTCAGTGTAGCGAACTCTATGTACAGCGGACGATGATGTCAACGTAGTGTACTCTATATACAGCTGACTGAGATGCTGCGTAGTGAACTCTATATACAGCGCATTATGATGTCAGTGTGGTGAACTCAACATATAGCGGACGATGATGTCATTGTAGCGAACTCTATATACGACTGACGAAAATGTCAATGTGTAGTGAACTCTATATACAGCGGACGATGATGTCCGTGTAGTGAACATATATATACAGCGCACGATGATGTCAGTGTAGACAAAAAATCTATATACAGCTGACTAAGACTGTCATTGTATGCGAACTCTATATTAAGGTGACGATGACGGTAGCGATGATGTCAGTGTAGCGAAATCTATAAACAGCGGACGATGATGCTAGTGTATCGAATGTTTATATATATAGCTGACTGAGATGTCAATGAAGTGAACTCTATATACACAGCGGACGATGATATCAGTGTAGCGAACTCTATGTACAGCGGACGATGATTTCAACGTAGTGTACTCTATATACAGCTGACAGAGATGCTGCGCAGTGAACTCTATATACAGCGCATTATGATGTCAGTGTGGTGAACTCTACATATAGCGGACGATGATGTCAGTGTAGCGAACTCTATATACAACTGACTGAAATGTCAATGTAGTGAACTCTATATACAGCGGACGATGATGTCAGTGTAGTGAACTCTATATACAGCGCACGATGATGTCAATGTAGTGAACTCTAAATACAGCGCACGATGATGTCAGTGTAGCGAACTCTATATACAGCTGAATAGCATGTCAGTGAAAAGTAGTTTTTTGCATGGACGATAAAATGTCAGTGTGTAGCGAAATCTACATACAACTGACTATGACGTCAGCGTAGCGAAATCTACATACAACTGACTATGATATCTGCGTAGCGCAGTTTTTACACAGTTGACTGTGATGTCATTGCATTGAACCAAATTCTTCATACTGCAGACTTTTATGTCAGTGTTGAGCAGTCTTTACACATATGATTATGATGTCTGTGTAGCGCACTCTATATACTGCGACGACGATGATGTTTGTGTAGCGAACTCTATATACAGCTGACTGAGATGTCAATGTAGTGAAACTCTATATACAGCGCACGATGATGTCAGTGTAGCGAACTTCATATACAGCTGACTGAGATGTCTGCGTAGTGTAACTCTATATACAGCTGACGATGATGTCAGTGTAGTGAACTCTATATACAGCGCACGATGATGTCAGTGTAGTGAACTCTATATACAGCGGACGATGATGTCAACGTAGTGAACTCTATATACAGCTGACTGATGATGTCTGCGTAGTGAACTCTATATACAGCACACGATGATGTCAGTGTAGTGAAACTATACATAAAGATGACGATGATGTCAGTGTAGCGAACTATATATACAGCTGACTGATATCAACGTAGGGTACTCTATATACAGCGGACGATGATGTCAGTGTAGGGTACTCGATCAACAGCGAACGATGATGATGTGTATCGTTAGTGTACTCGAATACAGCTGACTGAGATGTCAATATAGTAGCGAACTCTATATACAGCGGACGATGATGTCGGCGTAGCGAACTATATATACAGCTGACTGAGATGTCAATGTAGCGAATTCTATATTCAGCGGACGATGATGTCAGTGTGGCGAAACTCTATATAACAGCGGACGATGATGATGTCAGTGTAGCGAACTCTCTATACAGCTGACTGAGATGTCAATGAAGTGAACTCTATATACAGCGGACGATGATGTCAGTGTAGTGAACTCTATATACAGCGGACGATGATGTCAGTGTAGTGAACTTTATATACAGCTGGCTGAAATATCAACGTAGGGTACTCTATATACAGCGGACGATGATGTCAGTGTAGGGTACTCGATCAACAGCGACGATGATGATGTTAGTGTAACGAAATCGGCTGACTGAGATTTCAATATAGTCTCTATATACAGCGCACGATGATGTCGGCGTAGCGAACTTCATATACAGCTGACTGAGATGTCAATGTAGCGAATTCTATATTCAGCGGAAGATGATGTCAGTGTAGTGTAGTGAACATTATAAAAAGTGCACGATGATGTCAGTGTAGCGAACTCTATGTACAGCGGACGATGATGTCAACGTAGTGTACTCTATATACAGCTGACTGAGATGCTGCGTAGTGAACTCTATATACAGCGTATGATGATGTCAGTGTGGTGAACTCAACATATAGCGGACGATGATGTCATTGTAGCGAACTCTATATACAACTGACTGAAATGTCAATGTAGTGAACTCTATATACAGCGGACGATGATGTCAGTGTAGTGAACATTTTATACAGCGCACGATGATGTCAGTGTAGCGAACTCTATATACAGCTGACTGAAATGTCAATGTAGTGAACTCTATATACAGCGGACGATGATGTCAGTGTAGTGAACATTTTATACAGCGCACGACTGATGTCAGTGTAGCGAACTCTATATACAGCTGACTGATGATGTCAATGTAGTGAACTCTATATACAGCGGACGATGATGTCAGTGTAGTGAACTCTATATACAGCTGACGATGATGATGTCAACGTAGTGAACTCTATATACAGCGCGACGATGATGTCAGCGTAGCGAACTTCATATACAGCTGACTGATGATGTCAGTGTAGTGATCTCTATATATACGGGGGACGATGATGTCAGCGTAGCGAACTTCATATACAGCTGACTGAGATGTCAATGTAGCGAACTCTATATACAGCGTACGATGATGTCAGTGTAGCGAACTCTATAAACAGCGGACGATGATGCTAGTGTATCGAACTTTATATACAGCTGACTGAGATGTCAATGAAGTGAACTCTATATACAGCGGACGATGATGTCAGTGTAGCGAACTCTATGTACAGCGGACGATGATGTCAACGTAGTGTACTCTATATACAGCTGACAGAGATGTCTGCGTAGTGAACTCTATATATACGCGCATGATGATGTCAGTGTTGTGAACTCTATATATAGCGGACGATGATGTCAGTGTAGCGAACTCTATATACAACTGACTGAAATGTCAATGTAGTGAACTCTATATACAGCGGACGATGATGTCAGTGTAGTGAACTCTATACAGCTGACTGATGATGTCAATGTAGTGAACTCTATATACAGCTGGACGATGATGTCAGTGTAGTGAACTCTATATACAGCGCACGATGATGTCATGTCAGTGTAGTGAACTCTATATACAGCGCACGATGATGTAGCGTAGCGAACTTCATATACGGCTGACTGAGATGTCAGTGTAGTAGTGATCTCTATATACAGGGACGATGATGTCGGCGTAGCGAACTCTATATACAGCTGACTGAGATGTCAGTGTAGCGAACTCTATATACAGCGGACGATGATGTCAGTGTGTGTAGCGAACTCTATAAACAGCGGACGATGATGTCAGTGTATCGAACTCTATATACAGCTGACTGAGATGTCAATGTAGTGAACTCTATATACAGCGGACGATGATGTCAGTGTAGCGAACTCTATATACAGCGGACGATGATGTCAACGTAGTGAACTCTATATACAGCTGACTGATGATGTCTGTGTAGTGAACTCTATATACAGCGCACGATGATGTCAGTGTAGCGAACTCTATATACAGCGGATGAGATGATGTCAGTGTAAAGTACTTTATATACAGCGACGATAAAATGTCAGTGTAGCGAACTCTATATACACAGCTGACGATGATGATGTCAGCGTAGCGAACTCTACATACAGCTGACGATGATGTCAGCGTAGCGAACTTTTATACACAGTTGACTGATGATGGCAGTGTACCGAATTCTTCATACTGCAGGACGATGATGTCAGTGTAGAGCAGTCTATTACACATATGACGATGATGTCAGTGTAGCGAACTCTCTATATACAGCGAACGATGATGATGTCAGTGTAGCGAACTCTATATACAGCTGACTGATGATGTCAATGTAGTGAACTCTATATACAGCGCACGATGATGTCAGCGTAGCGAACTTCATATACAGCTGACTGAGATGTCAATGTGCGTAGTGAACTCTATATACAGCACACGATGATGTCAGTGTAGTGTAGTGAACATATATACAGCGCACGATGATGTCAGTGTAGCGAACTCTATATACAGCGGACTGATGATGTCAACGTAGTGAACTATATATACAGCTGACTGAGATGATCTATGTAGTGAACTCTATATACAGCGCACGATGATGATGTCAGTGTGGTGAACTCTATATACAGCGACGATGATGTCAGTGTAGCGAACTCTATATATACAGCTGACTGAATATCAACGTAGGGAACTCTATATACAGCGGACGATGATGTCAGTGTAGGGTACTCGATCAACAGCGAACGATGATGTTGTGTGTATCGAACTCGGCTGACTGAGATTTCAATATAGTAGTACTCTATATACAGCGCACGATGATGTCGGCGTAGCGAACTTCATATACAGCTGACTGAGATGTCAAGTGTAGCGAATTCTATATTCAGCGGAAGATGATGTCAGTGTAGTGTAGTGAACATTATAAAAAGTGCACGATGATGTCAGTGTAGCGAACTCTATATACAGCGGACGATGATGTCAACGTAGTGTACTCTATATACAGCTGACTGATGAGATCTGCGTAGTGAACTCTATATACAGCGCATTATGATGTCAGTGTGGTGAACTCAACTCATATAGCGGACGATGATGTCATGTGTAGCGAACTCTATATACAACTGACTGAAATGTCAATGTAGTGAACTCTATATACAGCGACGATGATGATGTCAGTGTGTAGTGAACATTTTATACAGCGAACGATGATGTCAGTGTAGCGAACTCTATATAGCTGACTGATGATGTCAATGTAGTGAACTCTATATACAGCGGACGATGATGTCAGTGTAGTGAACTATATACAGCGCGACGATGATGTCAGTGTAGCGAAACTCTATATACAGCTGACTGAGATGTCAATGTAGTGAACTCTCTATATACAGCGGACGATGATGTCAGTGTAGTGAACTCTATATATAGCGCACGATGATGTCACGATGATGTCAGCGTAGTGAATGTCAACGTATATACAGCGCACGATGATGTCGGCGTAGTAGTTAACTTCATATACGGCTGACTGAGATGTCAGTATAGTGACTCTCTCTATATACAGGGGACGATGATGTCGGCGTAGCGAGCGACTTCATATACAGCTGACTGAGATGTCAATGTAGCGAACTCTATATACAGCGGACGATGATGTCAGTGTAGCGAAATCTATAAACAGCGGACGATGATGTCTTGTGTAGCGAACTCTATATACAGCTGACTGAGATGTCAATGAAGTGAACTCTATATACAGCGGACGATGATGTCAGTGTAGCGAACTCTATATACAGCGACGATGATGTCAGTGTAGTGTACTCTATATACAGCTGACTGAGATGTCTGCGTAGTGAACTCTATATACAGCACGACGATGATGTCATGTGTAGCACGAACTTCATATACAGCTGACTGAGATGTAATGTGTAGTGAACTCTATATACAGCGGACGATGATGTCAGTGTAGTGAACATTTATATACAGCTGACGATGATGTCAGTGTAGCGAACTCTATATACAGCGGACGATGATGTCAGTGTAGTGTACTCTATATACAGCTGACTGAGATGTCTGCGTAGTGAACTCTATATACAGCGCACGATGATGTCAGTGTAGGTGAAACTCAACATACAGCGGACGATGATGTCAGTGTAGCGAACTCTATACAACTGACTGACTGAAATGTCAATGTAGTGAACTCTATATACAGCGGACGATGATGTCCGTGTAGTGAACACTTTATATACAGTGCACGATGATGTCAGTGTAGCGAACTCTATATACAACTGACTGAGATGTCAATGTAGTGAACTCTATATACAGCGGACGATGATGTCAGTGTAGTGAACTCTATATACAGCGGACGATGATGTCAGTGTAGTGAACTCTATATACAGCGCACGATGATGTCGGCGTAGCGAACTTCATATACAGCTGACTGAGATGTCAGTATAGTAGTGAACTCTATATACAGCGGACGATGACGATGATGTCGGCGTAGCGAACTTCATATACAGCTGACTGAGATGTCAATGTAGCGAATTCTATATTCAGCGGCGGAAATGATGTCAGTGTAGCGAAATCTATAAACAGCGGACGATGATGCTAGTGTATCGAACTTTATATACAGCTGACTGAGATGTCAATGAAGTGAACTCTATATACAGCGGACGATGATGTCAGTGTAGCGAACTCTATGTACAGCGGACGATGATTTCAACGTAGTGTACTCTATATACAGCTGAGAGAGATGCTGCGCAGTGAACTCTATATACAGCGCATTATGATGTCAGTGTGGTGAACTCTATATACGAGCTGACGATGATGTCAGCTGTGTAGCGAACTCTATATACAACTGACTGAAATGTCAATGTAGTGAACTCTATATACAGCGGACGATGATGTCAGTAGTGAACTCTATATACAGCTGACTGATGATGTCAATGTAGTGAACTCTATATACACAGCGGACGATGATGTCAGTGTAGTGAACTCTATATACAGCGCACGATGATGTCAGTGTAGTGAACTCTAGATACAGCGCACGATGATGTCGGCGTAGCGAACTTCATATACGGCTGACTGAGATGTCAGTATAGTGATCTCTATATACAGGGGACGATGATGTCAATGTAGCGAACTCAATATACAACTGACTGAAATGTCAATGTAGTGAACTCTATATACAGCGGACGATGATGTCAGTGTAGCGAAATCTATAAACAGCAGACGATGATGTCAGTGTATCGAACTCTATATACAGCTGACTGAGATGTCAATGAAGTGAACTCTATATACAGCGGACGATGATGTCAGCGTAGCGAACTCTATATACAGCTGACTGAGATGTCATGTAGTGAACTCTATATACAGCTGACACGATGATGTCAGTGTAGTGAAACTTATATACAGCGCACGATGATGTCAGTGTAGCGAACTCTATATACAGCGGACGATGATGTCAATGTAGTGAACTATATATACAGCTGACTGAGATGTCAATGTAGTGAACTCTATATACAGCACACGATGATGTCAGTGTAGTGAACTCTTATACAGCAGACACGTGATGTCAGTGTAGCGAACTATATATAGCTGACTGAAATATCAACGTAGGGTACTCTATATACAGCGGACGATGATGTCAGTGTAGGGTACTCGATCAACAGCGAACGATGATGTTAGTGTATCGAACTCGGCTGACTGAGATTTCAATATAGTATTCTCTATATACAGCGCACGATGATGTCGGCGTAGCGAACTTCATATACAGCTGACTGAGATGTCAATGTAGCGAATTCTATATTCAGCGGAAGATGATGTCAGTGTAGTGTAGTGAACATTATAAAAAGTGCACGATGATGTCAGTGTAGCGAACTCTATGTACAGCGGACGATGATGTCAACGTAGTGTACTCTATATACAGCTGACTGAGATGCTGCGTAGTGAACTCTATATACAGCGCATTATGATGTCAGTGTGGTGAACTCAACATATAGCGGACGATGATGTCATTGTAGCGAACTCTATATACAACTGACTGAAATGTCAATGTAGTGAACTCTATATACAGCGGACGATGATGTCAGTGTAGTGAACATTTTATACAGCGCACGATGATGTCAGTGTAGCGAACTCTATATACAACTGACTGAAAATGTCAATGTAGTGAACTCTATATACAGCGGACGATGATGATGTCAGTGTAGTGAACATTATATACAGCGCACGATGATGTCAGTGTAGCGAACTCTATATACAAGCTGAATGAGATGTCAATGTAGTGAACTCTATATACAGCGGACGATGATGTCAGTGTAGTGAACTCTATATACAGCGACGATGATGTCAACGTAGCGAACTCTATATACAGCGCACGATGATGTCAGTGTAGCGCGTATACGAACGATGATATATACGGCTGATATACATGATGTCAGTATAGTGAACTCTATATACAGCGGACGATGATGTCGGCGTAGCGAACTCTATATACAGCTGACTGAGATGTCAATGTAGTGAACTCTATATACAGCGGACGATGATGTCAGTGTAGCGAAATCTATAAACAGCGGACGATGATGTCTAGTGTAGCGAACTCTATATACAGCTGACTGAGATGTCAATGTAGTGAACTCTATATACAGCGGACGATGATGTCAGTGTAGCGAACTCTATATACAGCGACGATGATGTCAACGTAGTGAACTCTATATACAGCTGACTGAGATGTCTGTGTAGTGAACTCTATATACAGCGCACGATGATGTCAGTGTAGTGAACTCTATATACAGCTGACGATGATGTCAATGTCAGTGTAGCGAACTATATATACAGCGACGATGATGATGTCAGTGTAGTGAAACTATATATACAGCGACACGATGATGTCAGTGTAGCGAACTCTATATACAGCGGACGATGATGTCAATGTAGTGAAACTCTATATACAGCTGACGATGATGTCAATGCGTAGTGAACTCTATATACAGCTGACGATGATGTCAGTGTAGTGAACTCTACATACAGCGGACGATGATGTCAGTGTAGCGAACTCTATATACAACTGACTGAAATAGCGAATCTATAACAGTAGTGAATGTCTGTATATACAGCGGACGATGATGTCAGTGTAGGGTACTTTATCAACAGCGAACGATGATGTTAGTGTATCGAACTCGGCTACAGCTGACTGAGAGATTTCAATATAGTATTCTCTATATACAGCGCACGATGATGTCGGCGTAGCGAACTTCATATACAGCTGACTGAGATGTCAATGTAGCGAACTCTATATTCAGCTGAAGATGATGTCAGTGATGTGTAGTAGTGAACTCTATATATAAAAGTGCACGATGATGTCAGTGTAGCGAACTCTCTATACAGCGCGACGATGATGTCAAGTGTAGTGTACTCTATATACAGCTGACTGAGATGCAATGTAGTGAACTCTATATATACAGCGCATTATGATGTCAGTGTGTGTGAACTCAACATACAGCGGACGATGATGATGATGTCATTGTAGCGAACGATATATAGTGTACAGACTGACAACTGACTGAAATGTCAAGTGTAGTGAACTCTATATACAGCGGACGATGATGTCAGTGTAGTGAACATATATACAGCGAACGATGATGTTAGTGTAGCGAACTCTATATACAGCTGACTGAGATTTCAATATAGTATTCTCTATATACAGATGACGATGATGTCGGTGTAGCGAACTCTATATACAGCTGACTGAGATGTCAATGTAGCGAACTCTATATTCAGCGGATGATGATGTCAGTGTAGTGAAGTCTATATATACAGCGGACGATGATGCAGTGTAGCGAAACTCTATATACAGCTGACTGAGATGTCAATGTAGTGAACTCTATATACAGCGGACGATGATGTCAGTGTAGCGAACTCTCTATATATACAGCGGACGATGATGTCAGTGTAGTGAACTCTATATACAGCTGACTGATGATGTCAGGTGTAGCGAACTCTATATACAGCGCGACACTGATGATGTCAGTGTAGCGAACTCTATATACAGCGGACGATGATGTCAGTGTAGCGAACTCTATATACAGCTGACTGATGATGTCAGTGTAGTGAACTCTATATATACAGCTGACGATGATGTCAGTGTAGCGAACTCTATATATACAGCGCACGATGATGTCAGTGTAGTGAACTCTATATACAGCTGGATGATGATCTGCGTAGTGAACTCTCTATATACAGCGCACGATGATGTCAGTGTGTGTGAACTATATATACAGCACATGATGATGTCAGTGTAGTGAACTCTATATACAGCGGACGATGATGTCATTGTAGCGAACTCTATATACAACTGACTGAAATGTCAATGTAGTGAACTCTATATACAGCGGACGATGATGTCAGTGTAGTGAACTCTATATACAGCGCACGATGATGTCAGTGTAGCGAACTCTATATACAACTGACTGAGATGTCAATGTAGTGAACTCTATATACAGCGGACGATGATGTCAGTGTAGTGAACTCTATATACAGCGCACGATGATGTCAGTGTAGTGAACTCTATATACAGCTGACGATGATGTCGGCGTAGCGAACTCTATATACAGCTGACGATGATGTCAGTGTAGTGAACTCTATATACAGGGGACGATGATGTCGGTGTAGCGAACTCTATATACAGCTGACGATGATGTCAATGTAGCGAATTCTATATTCAGCGGACGATGATGTCAGTGTAGTAGAAATCTATATACAGCAGGACGATGACGATGATGTAGTGTAGCGAACTCTATATACAGCTGACTGAGATGTCAATGTAGTGAACTCTATATATACAGCGGACGATGATATCAGTGTAGCGAACTCTATGTACAGCGGACGATGATGTCAACGTAGTGTACTCTATATACAGCTGACTGATGATGCTGTGTAGTGAACTCTATATACAGCGCATTATGATGTCAGTGTGTGAACTCTACATATAGCGGACGATGATGTCAGTGTAGCGAACTCTATATACAACTGACTGAAATGTCAATGTAGTGAACTCTATATACAGCGGACGATGATGTCAGTGTAGTGAACTCTATATACAGCTGACGATGATGTCAATGTAGTGAACTCTATATACAGCGGACGATGATGTCAGTGTAGTGAACTCTATATACAGCGGACGATGATGTCAGTGTAGTGAACTCTAGATACAGCGCAACGACGATGATGTCAGTGTAGCGAACTCTATATACAGCTGACGATGATGTCAGTGTAGTGATCTCTATATACAGGGGATGATGATGTCAGCGTAGCGAACTTCATATACAGCTGACTGAGATGTCAATGTAGCGAACTCTATATACAGCGGATGATGATGTCAGTGTAGTGTAGAAACTCTATATACAGCTGACGATGATGTCAGTGTAGCGAAACTTATATACAGCTGACTGATGATGTCAATGTAGTGAACTCTATATACAGCGGACGATGATGTCAGTGTAGCGAACTCTATATACAGCTGACTGAGATGTCAATGTAGTGAACTCTATATACAGCTGACGATGATGTCAGTGTAGTGAACATCTATATACAGCGCACGATGATGTCAGTGTAGTGAACTCTATATACAGCGGACGATGATGTCAATGTAGTGAAACTCTATATACAGCTGACTGATGATGTCATGATGTGTAGTGAACTCTATATACAGCTGACGATGATGTCAGTGTGGTGAACTCTATATACAGCAGACGATGATGTCAGTGTAGCGAACTCTATATACAGCTGACTGAAATATCAACGTAGGGTACTCTATATACAGCGACGACGATGATGTCAGTGTAGGGTACTCGATCAACAGCGAAGCGAACGATGATGTTAGTGTATCGAACTCGGCTGACTGAGATTTCAATATAGTATTCTCTATATACAGCGCACGATGATGTCGGCGTAGCGAACTTCATATACAGCTGACTGAGATGTCAATGTAGCGAATTCTATATTCAGCGGAAGATGATGTCAGTGTAGTGTAGTGAACATTATAAAAAGTGCACGATGATGTCAGTGTAGCGAACTCTATGTACAGCGGACGATGATGTCAACGTAGTGTACTCTATATACAGCTGACTGAGATGCTGCGTAGTGAACTCTATATACAGCGCATTATGATGTCAGTGTGGTGAACTCAACATATAGCGGACGATGATGTCATTGTAGCGAACTCTATATACTGACTGACTGAAATGTCAATGTAGTGAACTCTATATACAGCGGACGATGATGTCAGTGTAGTGAAACTTTATATACAGCGCACGATGATGTCAGTGTAGCGAACTCTATACAGCTTTTTTCTTCGTAATGAACTCTCATTGAAGAACTGCTCAATCTTAAGGTACCGGGCGAACGATGATGTCAGTGTAGCTCTATATAAACAGCGGACGATGATGTAGTGTATCGAAAACTTATATACAGCTGACTGAGATGTCAATGTAGTGAACTATATATATACAGCGGACGATGATGTCAGTGTAGCGAACTCTATATACAGCGGACGATGATGTCAACGTAGCGAACTCTATATACAGCTGACAGATGATGTCTGTGTAGTGAAGTGAACTCTATATACAGCTGATTATGAGATCAGTGTAGTGATACAGTGACATTATGATGTCAGTGTAGTGAAACTCTATACAGCGGACGATGATGTCAGTGTAGCGAACTCTATATACAGCTGACTGAAATGTCAATGTAGTGAACTCTATATACAGCGGACGATGATGTCAGTGTAGTGAACTCTATATACAGCGCACGATGATGTCAATGTAGTGAACTCTATATACAGCTGACGATGATGTCAGTGTAGCGAACTCTATATACAGCTGACGAGCATGTCAGTGAAAAGTAGTTTTTTTTGCATAGACGATACGAAATGTCAGTGTAGCGAAATCTATATACAACTGACTATGATGTCAGCGTAGCGAAATCTACATACAACTGCCTATGATATGATGTAGCGTAGCGCAGTTTTTACACAGTTGACTATGATGGCATTGTACCGAATTCTTCATACTGCAGACTTTTATGTCAGTGTTGAGCAGTCTTTATATACATATGATTATGATGTCTGTGTAGCGCACTCTACATACTGCGAACGATGATGTTTGTGTAGCGAACTCTATATACAGCTGACTGAGATGTCAATGTAGTGAACTCTATATACAGCGGACGATGATGTCAGTGTAGCGAACTCTCTATATACAGCTGACTGAGATGTCAATGTAGTGAACTCTATATACAGCGGACGATGATGTCAGTGTAGTGAACTCTATATACAGCGCACGATGATGTCAATGTAGTGAACTCTATATACAGCGGATGATGATGTCAACGTAGTGAACTCTATATACAGCTGACTGAGATGTCTGCGTAGTGAACTCTATATACAGCGCACGATGATGTCAGTGTGGTGAACTCTACATAAAGCACGATGATGATGTCAGTGTAGCGAACTCTCTATATACAGCTGACTGAAATATCAACGTAGGGTACTCTATATACAGCGGACGATGATGTCAGTGTAGGGTACTCGATCAACAGCGAACGATGATGTTAGTGTATCAAACTCAGCTGACTGAGATTTCAATATAGTACTCTTTATATACAGCGCACGATGATGTCGGCGTAGCGAACTTCATATACAGCTGACTGAGATGTCAATGTAGCGAATTCCATATTCAGCGGAAAATGATGTCAGTGTAGTGTAGTGAACATTATAAAAAGTGCACGATGATGTCAGTGTAGCGAAAACTCTATGTACAGCGGACGATGATGTCAACGTAGTGTACTCTATATACAGCTGACTGAGATGCTGCGTAGTGAACTCTATATACAGCGCATTATGATGTCAGTGTGGTGAACTCAACATATAGCGGACGATGATGATGTCATTGTAGCGAACTCTATATACAACTGACTGAAATGTCAATGTAGTGAACTCTATATACAGCGGACGATGATGTCAGTGTAGTGAACATTTATATACAGCGCACGATGATGTCAGTGTAGCGAACTCTGTACAGCTGACTGATATATCATGTAGTGAACTCTATATACAGCGGACGATGATGTCAGTGTAGTGAACTCTATATACAGAACGCGATGATGATGTCAGTGTAGTCTATTTCTATACAGCGCACGATGATGTCAGTGTAGTGAACTCTATATACAGCTGACTGATGATGTCAATGTAGTGAACTCTATATACAGCGGACGATGATGTCAGTGTAGTGAACTCTATATACAGCGGACGATGATGTCATGTAGCGAACTCTATATACAGCTGACGATGATGATGTGTGTAGCGAACTCTCATATACAGCTGACTGAGATGTCAGTGTAGTGAACTCTATATACAGCGGACGATGATGTCAGCGTAGCGAACTCTATATACAGCTGACTGAGATGTCAATGTAGTGAACTCTCTCTATATTCAGCGGACGATGATGTCAGTGTAGAAATCTATATACAGCGGACGATGATGTTAGTGTAGCGAACTCTATATACAGCTGACTGAGATGTCAATGTAGTGAACTCTATATACAGCTGACGATGATGTCAGTGTAGCGACTCTCTATATACAGCGGACGATGATGTCAACGTAGTGAACTCTATATACAGCTGACTGATGATGTCAGTGTAGTGAACTCTCTATATACAGCTGCACGATGATGTCAGTGTAGTGAACTCTATATACAGCTGACGATGATGTCAGTGTAGTGAACTCTATATACAGCGATGATGATGATGTGTAGTGTAGTGAACTCTATATACAGCGGACGATGATGTCAGTGTAGTGAACTCTATATACAGCGGATGATGATGTCAGTGTAGTGAACTCTATATACAGCTGACTGAGATGTCAATGTAGTGAACTCTATATACAGCTGACGATGATGTCAGTGTAAGTGAAACTCTATATACAGCAGACGATGATGATGTCAGTCAGTGTAGCGAACTCTATATACAGCTGACTGATGATATCAATGTAGTGTACTCTATATACAGCGGACGATGATGTCAGTGTAGTGTACTCGATATACAGCGAACGATGATGTCAGTGTGTTAGTGTATCGAACTCGGCTGACTGAGATTTCAATATAGTATTCTCTATATACAGCGCATATGATGTCAGTAGCGAACTCTATATACAGCGGACGATGATGTCAGTGTAGCGAACTCTATATACAGCAGACTGACTGAGATGTCAGTGTGTAGCGAATCTATATATTCGGACGATGATGTCATGTAGTGTCAGTATACAGCGCAAATGATTATAGCGAGTGCACGATGATGTCAGTGTAGCGAACTCTATGTACAGCGGACGATGACGATGATGTCGACGTAGTGTACTCTATATACAGCTGACTGAGATGCTGCGTAGTGAACTCTATATACAGCGCATTATGATGTCAGTGTGGTGAACTCTATATACAGCGGACGATGATGTCAGTGTAGCGAACTCTATATACAACTGACTGAAATGTCAATGTAGTGAACTCTATATACAGCGGACGATGATGTCAGTGTAGTGAACATTTTATACAGCGCACGATGATGTCAGTGTAGCGAACTCTATATACAGCTGACTGAGATGTCAATGTAGTGAACTCTATATACAGCGGACGATGATGTCAGTGTAGTGAACTCTATATACAGCGGACGATGATGTCAGTGTAGCGAACTCTATATACAGCTGACTGAGATGTCAATGAAGTGAACTCTATATACAGCTGACGATGATGTCAGTGTAGCGAACTCTATATACAGCTGACGATGATGTCAGTGTAGCGAACTCTATATACAGCGACTGATGATGTCAGTGTAGTGAACTCTGAACTCTATATACAGCGGACGATGATGTCAGCGTAGCGAACTCTATATACAGCTGACTGATGATGTCAGTGTAGTGAACTCTATATACAGCAGACGATGATGATGTGTAGTGTGAACATTATATACAGCGCACGATGATGTCAGTGTAGCGAACTCTATATACAGCGGACGATGATGTCAATGTAGTGTACTCTATATACAGCTGACTGAGATGTCTGCGTAGTGAACTCTATATACAGCGGACGATGATGTCAGTGTGGTGAACTCTACATATAGCAGACGATGATGTCATGTAGTGTAGCGAACTCTATATACAGCTGACTGAAATATCGTACGTACTACTCTATATACAGCGGACGATGATGTCAGTGTAGGGTACTCGATCAACAGCGAACGATGATGTTAGTGTATCGAACTCTCGGCTGACTGAGATTTCAATATAGTATTCTCTATATACAGCGCACGATGATGTCGGCGTAGCGAACTTCATATACAGCTGACTGAGATGTCAATGTAGCGAATTCTATATTCAGCGGAAGATGATGTCAGTGTAGTGTAGTGAACATATATAAAAAGTGCACGATGATGTCAGTTTAGCGAACTCTATGTACAGCGGACGATGATGTCAACGTAGTGTACTCTATATACAGCTGACTGAGATGCTGCGTAGTGAACTCTATATACAGCGCATTATGATGTCAGTGTGGTGAACTCAACATATAGCGGACGATGATGTCATTGTAGCGAACTCTATATACAACTGACTGAAATGTCAATGTAGTGAACTCTATATACAGCGGACGATGATGTGTCAGTGTAGTGAACATTTTATACAGCGCACGATGATGTCAGTGTAGCGAACTCTATATACAGCTGACTGAAAATGTCAATGTAGTGAACTCTATATACAGCGACGATGATGTCAGTGTCAGTGTAGTGAACTCTATATACAGCGACGATGATGTCAGTGTAGCGAACTCTATATACAGCTGAACTGATGTGATCAAGTGTAGTGAACTCTATATACAGCTGACTGATGATGTCAGTGTAGTGAACTCTATATACAGCGCACGATGATGTCAGTGTAGTGAACTCTATATACAGCTGACGATGATGTGATGTGTAGCGAACTCTATATACACAGCTGATGATGATGTCAGTGTAGTATAACTCTATATACAGTAGGACGATGACAGCGGACGATCAGCGTAGCGAACTCTATATACAGCTGACTGACTGAATGTCAATGTAGCGACTCTATATATATACAGCGGAAATGATGATGTCAGTGTAGCGAAACTCTATATAACAGCGGACGATGATGTCAGTGTAGTGTAGCGAACTTTATATACAGCTGACTGAGATGTCAATGTAGTGAACTCTATATACAGCGGACGATGATGTCAGTGTAGCGAACTCTATATACAGCGGACGATGATGTCAGATGTAGTGTACTCTATATATACAGCTGACTGAGATGTCATGTAGTGAACTCTATATACATATACACTGACGATGATGTCAGTGTAGCGAACTCTATATACAGCTGACGATGATGTCATGCGTAGTGAACTCTATATACAGCTGACTGATGATGTCAGTGTAGTGAACTCTATATACAGCGCACGATGATGTCAGTGTAGCGAACTCTATATACAGCGGACGATGATGTCAACGTAGTGAACTCTATATACAGCTGACTGATGATGTCAATGTAGTGAACTCTATATACAGCACACGATGATGTCAGTGTAGTGAACTCTATACAGCGACGATGATGTCAGTGTAGCGAACTCTATATACAGCTGACTGAATATCAACGTAGGGTACTCTATATACAGCGGACGATGATGTCAGTGTAGGGTACTCGATCAACAGCGAACGATGATGTTAGTGTAGCGATCGAATATACGGCTGACTGAGATTTCAATATAGTATTCTCTATATACAGCGCACGATGATGTCGGCGTAGCGAACTCGAATATATACAGCTGACTGAGATGATGTCAATGTAGCGAATTCTATATTCAGCGGAATGATGATGTGTAGTGTAGTGTAGTGAACATTATAAAAGTGCACGATGATGTCAGTGTAGCGAACTCTATGTACAGCGGACGATGATGTCAACGTAGTGTACTCTATATACAGCTGACTGAGATGCTGCGTAGTGAACTCTATATACAGCGCATTATGATGTCAGTGTGGTGAACTCAACATATAGCGGACGATGATGTCATTGTAGCGAACTCTATATACAACTGACTGAAATGTCAATGTAGTGAACTCTATATACAGCGGACGACGATGATGTCAGTGTAGTGAACTCTTTATACAGCGCGACGATGATGTCAGTGTAGCGAACTCTATATACAGCTGACTGATGATGTCAATGTAGTGAACTCTATATACAGCGGAGATGATGTCAGATAGTGAACTCTATATACAGCGCGACGTATGTGTCAAGTAGTGAAACTCTATATACAGCTGACTGATGATGATGTCAGTGTAGCGAACTCTATATACAGCTGACGATGATGTCAGTGTGTAGTGAACTCTATATACAGCGGACGATGATGTCAGTGTAGCGAACTCTATATACAGCGGACGATGATGTCAGTGTAGTGAACTCTATATACAGCGGACGATGATGTCAGTGTAGCGAACTCTATATACAGCTGACTGATGATGATGTCAGTGTAGTGAACTCTATATACAGCTGACGATGATGTCAGTGTAGTGTAGTGAACTCTATATACAGCGCACGATGATGTCAGTGTAGCGAACTCTATATACAGCGGACGATGATGTCAATGTAGTGTACTCTATATACAGCTGACTGAGATGTCTGCGTAGTGACTCTACTCTATATACAGCGCATGATGATGTCAGTGTAGTGAACTCTATATACAGCACGACGATGATGTCAGTGTAGCGAAACTCTATATACAGCTGACTGAAATATCAACGTAGGGTACTCTATATACAGCGGACGATGATGTCAGTGTAGGGTACTCGATCAACAGCGAACGATGATGTCAGTGTAGTGTATCGAACTCGGCTGACTGAGATTTCAATATAGTATTCTCTATATACAGCGCACGATGATGTCGGCGTAGCGAACTTCATATACAGCTGACTGAGATGTCAATGTAGCGAATTCTATATTCAGCGGCGGAAGATGATGTCAGTGTAGTGTAGTGAACATTATAAAAAGTGCACGATGATGTCAGTGTAGCGAACTCTATGTACAGCGGACGATGATGTCAACGTAGCGTACTCTATATATACAGCTGACTGAGATGCTGCGTAGTGAACTCTATATACAGCGCATTATGATGTCAGTGTGGTGAACTCAACATATAGCGGACGATGATGTCATTGTAGCGAACTCTATATACAACTGACTGAAATGTCAATGTAGTGAACTCTATATACAGCAGCGGACGATGATGTCAGTGTGTAGTGAACATTTTATACAGCGCACGATGATGTCAGTGTAGCGAACTCTATATACAGCTGACTGAGATGTCAGTGTAGTGAAACTCTATATACAGCGGACGATGATGTCAGTGTAGTAGAAACTCTATATACAGCTGACGATGATGTCAGTGTAGCGAACTCTATATACAGCTGATGATGATGTCAATGTAGTGAACTCTATATACAGCTGACGATGATGTCAGTGTAGTGAACTCTATATACAGCTGACGATGATGTCAGTGTAGTGAACTCTATATACAGCACGATGATGATGATGTCTATACAGTGTAGCGAACTTCGAACTATATACAGCTGCTGATGATGATGTCAGTGTAGTGATCTCTATATACAGGGGACGATGATGTCAGCGTAGCGAACTCTATATACAGCTGACTGAGATGTCAATGTAGCGAAACTCTATATACAGCGGACGATGATGTCAGTGTAGAACTCTATATAAACAGCGGACGATGATGTAGTGTATCGAACTTTATATACAGCTGACTGAGATGTCATGTAGTGAACTCTATATACAGCGGACGATGATGTCAGTGTAGCGAACTCTATATACAGCGGACGATGATGTCGTGTGTAGTGTACTCTATATACAGCTGACTGATGATGTCAGTGTAGTGAACTCTATATACAGCGCACGATGATGTCAGTGTAGTGAACTATATACAGCGACGATGATGATCAGTGTAGTGAACTCTATACAGCAGACTGATGATGTCAGTGTAGTGAACTCTATATACAGCACGACGATGATGTCAGTGTAGTGAACTCTATATACAGCGCGATGTCGATGATGTCAGCGGACGATGATGTGTAGTGTACTCTATATACAGCTGACTGAGATGTCAATGTAGTGAACTCTCTATATACAGCGCACGATGATGTCAGTGTAGTGAACTCTATATACAGCAGACGATGATGTCAGTGTGTAGCGAACTCTATATACAGCTGACTGAGATATCAACGTAGGGTACTCTATATACAGCGGACGATGATGTCAGTGTAGGTACTCGATCAACAGCGAACGATGATGTTAGTGTATCGAACTCTATCGGCTGACTGAGATTTCAATATAGTATTCTCTATATACAGCGCACGATGATGTCGGCGTAGCGAACTTCATATACAGCTGACTGATGATGTATGTCAATGTAGCGAATTCTATATTCAGCGGAAGATGATGTGAGTGTAGTGTGTAGTGAACATTAAAAAGTGCACGATGATGTCAGTGTAGCGAACTCTATGTACAGCGGACGATGATGTCAACGTAGTGTACTCTATATACAGCTGACTGGGATGCTGCGTAGTGAACTCTATATACAGCGCATTATGATGTCAGTGTGGTGAACTCAACATATAGCGGAAGATGATGTCATTGTAGCGAACTCTATATACAACTGACTGAAATGTCATGTATGTAGTGAACTCTATATACAGCGGACGATATGTCAGTGTGTAGTGAACATTTTATACAGCGCACGATGATGTCAGTGTAGCGAACTCTATATACAGCTGACTGAGATGTCAATGTAGTGAACTCTATATACAGCGGACGATGATGTCAGTGTAGTGTACTCGATAACATTACGATGATACAGCGCGAACGATGATGTCAGATGTGTAGTGAACTCTATATACAGCTGACTGAGATGTCAAGTGTAGTGAACTCTATATACAGCGGACGATGATGTCAGTGTAGTGAACTCTATATATATACAGCGCACGATGATGTCAACGTAGTGAACTCTATATACAGCGGACGATGATGTCAGTGTAGCGAACTCTATATACAGCTGACTGATGATGTCAGTGTAGTGAACTCTATATACAGCTGACGATGATGTCAGTGTAGTGAACTCTATATACAGCGCACGATGATGTCAGTGTAGCGAACTCTATATACAGCGGACGATGATGTCAATGTAGTGTACTCTATATACAGCTGACTGAGATGTCTGCGTAGTGAACTCTATATACAGCAGCGGACGATGATGTCAGTGTGGTGAACTCTACATAAAGCAGACGATGATGTCAGTGTAGCGAACTCTATATACAGCTGACTGAAATATCAACGTAGGGTACTCTATATACAGCGGACGATGATGTCAGTGTAGGGTACTCGATCAACAGCGAACGATGATGTTAGTGTATCGAACTCGGCTGACTGAGATTTCAATATAGTATTCTCTATATACAGCGCACGATGATGTCGGCGTAGCGAACTTCATATACAGCTGACTGAGATGTCAATGTAGCGAATTCTATATTCAGCGGAAGATGATGTCAGTGTAGTGTAGTGAACATTATAAAAAGTGCACGATGATGTCAGTGTAGCGAACTCTATGTACAGCGGACGATGATGTCAACGTAGTGTACTCTATATACAGCTGACTGAGATGCTGCGTAGTGAACTCTATATACAGCGCATTATGATGTCAGTGTGGTGAACTCAACATATAGCGGACGATGATGTCATTGTAGCGAACTCTATATACAACTGACTGAAATGAAATGTCAATGTAGTGAACTCTATATACAGCGGACGATGATGTCAGTGTAGTGAACATTTTATACAGCGCACGATGATGTCAGTGTAGCGAACTCTATATACAACTGACTGAAATGTCAATGTCAATGTAGACTATATACTATACGATGATGTCAGCGGACGATGATGTCAGTGTAGTGAACTCTATATACAAGCGACGATGATGTTATGTAGCGAACTCGCTGACTGATGTCAATGTATGTCAAACTCTACTATATATACAGCTGACTGATGATGTCAGTGTAGTAGTGAACTCTATATACAGCGGACGATGATGTCAGTGTAGCGAACTCTATATACAGCGGACGATGATGTGTAGTGTAGTGAACTCTATATACAGCGACGATGATGTCAGTGTAGCGAACTCTATATACAGCTGACTGATGATGTCAGTGTAGTGAACTCTATATACAGCTGACACGATGATGTCAGTGTAGTGAACTCTATATATACAGCGCACGATGATGTCAGTGTAGCGAACTCTATATACAGCGGACGATGATGTCAATGTAGTGTACTCTATATACAGCTGACTGATGATGTCTGCGTAGTGAACTCTATATACAGCGCACGATGATGTCAGTGTGGTGAACTCTACATACAGCAGACGATGATGTCAGTGTAGCGAACTCTATATACAGCAGCTACTGAAATATCAACGTAGGGTACTCTATATACAGCGGACGATGATGTCAGTGTAGGGTACTCGATCAACAGCGAACGATGATGTTAGTGTATCGAACTCGGCTGACTGAGATTTCAATATAGTATTCTCTATATACAGCGCACGATGATGTCGGCGTAGCGAACTTCATATACAGCTGACTGAGATGTCAATGTAGCGAATTCTATATTCAGCGGAAGATGATGTCAGTGTAGTGTAGTGAACATTATAAAAAGTGCACGATGATGTCAGTGTAGCGAACTCTATGTACAGCGGACGATGATGTCAACGTAGTGTACTCTATATACAGCTGACTGATGATGCTGCGTAGTGAACTCTATATACAGCGCATTATGATGTCAGTGTGGTGAACTCAACATATAGCGGACGATGATGTCATTGTAGCGAACCTCTATATACAACTGACTGAAATGTCAATGTAGTGAACTCTATATACAGCGGACGATGATGTCAGTGTAGTGAACATTTTATACAGCGCACGATGATGTCAGTGTAGCGAACTCTATATACAACTGACTGAGATGTCAATGAAGTGAACTCTATATACAGCGGACGATGATGTCAGTGTAGTGAACTCTATATACAGCGCACGATGATGTCAACGTAGTGAACTCTAGATACAGCGCACGATGATGTCGGCGTAGCGAACTTCTATATACAGCTGGCTGACTGAGATGTCAGTATAGTGATCTCTATATACAGGGGACGATGATGTCGTAGCGTAGCGAACTTCATATACAGCTGACTGAGATGTCAATGTAGCGAATTATATATTCAGCGGAAAATGATATCAGTGTAGCGAAATCTATAAACAGCGGACGATGATGTCAGTGTACCGAACTTTATATACAGCTGACTGAGATGTCAATGAAGTGAACTCTATATACAGCGGACGATGATATCAGTGTAGCGAACTCTATGTACAGCGGACGATGATTTCAACGTAGTGTACTCTATATACAGCTGACAGAGATGCTGCGTAGTGAACTCTATATACAGCGCATTATGATGTCAGTGTGGTGAACTCTACATATAGCGGACGATGATGTCAGTGTAGCGAACTCTATATACAACTGACTGAAATGTCAATGTAGTGAACTCTATATACAGCGGACGATGATGTCAGTGTAGTGAAGTGAACTCTATATACAACTGACGATGAGATGTCAGTGAAGTGAACTCTATATACAGCGGACGATGATGTCAGTGTAGTGAACTCTATATACAGCGCACGATGATGTCAACGTAGTGAACTCTATATACAGCGCACGATGATGTCGGCGTAGCGAACTTCATATACGGCTGACTGAGATGTCAGTATAGTGATCTCTATATACAGGGGACGATGATGTCGGCGTAGCGAACTTCATATACAGCTGACTGAAATGTCAATGTAGCGAATTCTATATTCAGCGGAATGATGATGTCAGTGTAGCGAAATCTATAAACAGCGGACGATGATGCTAGTGTATCGAACTTTATATACAGCTGACTGAGATGTGTCAATGAAGTGAACTCTATATACAGCGGACGATGATATCAGTGTAGCGAACTCTATGTACAGCGGACGATGATTTCAACGTAGTGTACTCTATATACAGCTGACAGAGATGCTGCGCAGTGAACTCTATATACAGCGCATTATGATGTCAGTGTGGTGAACTCTACATATAGCGGACGATGATGTCAGTGTAGCGAACTCTATATACAACTGACTGAAATGTCAATGTAGTGAACTCTATATACAGCGGACGATGATGTCAGTGTAGTGAACTCTATATACAGCGCACGATGATGTCAATGTAGTGAACTCTAAATACAGCGCACGATGATGTCAGTGTAGCGAACTCTATATACAGCTGAATAGCATGTCAGTAGAACTCTATATTTTTGCATAGACGATAAAATGTCAGTGTAGCGAAATCTACATACAACTGACTATGACGTCAGCGTAGCGAAATCTACATACAACTGCCTATGATATCTGCGTAGCGCAGTTTTTTACACAGTTGACTATGATGGCATTGTACCAAATTCTTCATACTGCAGACTTTTATGTCAGTGTTGAGCACTCTATACACATATGATGATGATGTCTGTGCAGCGCACTCTATATACTGCGAACGATGATGTTTGTGTAGCGAACTCTATATACAGCTGACTGAGATGTCAATGTAGTGAACTCTATATACAGCGGACGATGATGTCAGCGTAGCGAACTCTCATATACAGCTGACTGATGATGTCTGCGTAGTGAACTATATACAGCACACGACGATGATGATGTCAGTGTAGTGAACTCTATATACAGCGCACGATGATGTCAGTGTAGCGAACTCTATATACAGCGGACGATGATGTCAACGTAGTGAACTCTATATACAGCTGACTGAGATGTCTCAATGTAGTGAACTCTATATACAGCGGACGATGATGTCAGTGTGGTGAACTCTACATAAAGCAAACGATGATGTCAGTGTAGCGAAACTCTATATACAGCTGACTGAATATCAACGTAGGGTACTCTATATACAGCGGACGATGATGTCAGTGTAGTGTAGGGTACTCGATCAACAGCGAACGATGATGTTTGTGTATCGAACTCGGCTGACTGAGATTTCAATATAGTACTCTCTATATACAGCGCACGATGATGTCGGCGTAGCGAACTTCATATACAGCTGACTGAGATGTCAATGTAGCGAATTCTATATTCAGCGGAAGATGATGTCAGTGTAGTGTAGTGAACATTATAAAAAGTGCATGATGATGTCAGTGTAGCGAACTCTATGTACAGCGGACGATGATGTCAACGTAGTGTACTCTATATACAGCTGACTGAGATGCTGCGTAGTGAACTCTATATACAGCGCATTATGATGTCAGTGTGGTGAACTCAACATATAGCGGACGATGATGTCATTGTAGCGAACTCTATATACAACTGACTGAAATGTCAATGTAGTGAACTCTATATACAGCGGACGATGATGTCAGTGTAGTGAACATTTTATACAGCGCACGATGATGTCAGTGTAGCGAACTCTATATACAACTGACTGAAATGTCAATGTAGTGAACTCTATATACAGCGGACGATGATGTCAGTGTAGTGAACTCATTTTATACAGCGCACGATGATGTCAGTGTAGCGAACTCTATATACAACTGACTGAGATGATGTCATGAAGTGAACTCTATATACAGCGGACGATGATGTCAGTGTAGTGAACTCTATATACAGCGCACGATGATGTCAACGTAGTGAACTCTATATACAGCGCACGATGATGTCGGCGTAGCGAACTTCATATACGGCTGACTGAGATGTCAGTATAGTGTGAACTCTATATACAGGGGACGATGATGTCGGCGTAGCGAACTCATATATACAGCTGACTGAGATGTCAATGTAGCGAATTCTATATTCAGCGGAAAATGATGTCAGTGTAGCGAACTCTATAACAGCGGACGATGATGTCAGTGTATCGAACTCTATATACAGGACTGAGATGTCAATGAAGTGAACTCTATATACAGCGGACGATGATGTCAGTGTAGCGAACTCTATGTACAGCGGACGATGATTTCAACGTAGTGAACTCTATATACAGCTGACTGAGATGTGTAGCGTAGTGAACTCTATATACAGCACACGATGATGTCAGTGTGTAGTGAACTCTATATATACAGCTGACGATGATGTCATGTGTAGTGAACTCTATATACAGCTGACTGATGATGTCAGTGTAGTGAACTCTATATACAGCGCACGATGATGATGTCAGTGTAGCGAACTCTATATACAGCTGACGATGATGTCAATGTAGTGAACTCTATATACAGCGGACGATGATGTCAGTGTAGTGAGTGAACTCTATATACAGCGCGACGATGATGTCAGTGTAGCGAACTCTATATACAGCTGACTGAGATGTCAATGTAGTGAACTCTATATACAGCGCACGATGATGTCAGTGTAGTGAACTCTATATACAGCGGACGATGATGTCAACGTAGTGAACTCTATATACACAGCTGACGATGATGTCAGTGTAGCGAACTTATATACAGCTGACTGATGATGTCAGTGTAGTGAAACTCTATATACAGCGAACACGATGATGTCAGTGTAGCGAACTCTATATACAGCGGACGATGATGTCAGCGTAGTGAACTCTATATACAGCTGACGATGATGATGTGAACTGTATACAGCGCATTATGATGTCTGTGGTGAACTCTGATATGACGATGATGTCAGTGTAGTGAACTCTATATACAGCGGAACGATGATGTCAGTGTAGCGAACTCTATATACACAGACGATGATGATGTCAGTGTAGTGAACTCTATATACAGCGGACTGATGATGTCAGTGTAGCGAACTCTATATACAGCTGACTGATGATGTCAATGTAGTGAACTCTATATACAGCGGACGATGATGTCAGTGTAGCGAACTCTATATACAGCTGACTGATGATGTCAGTAGCGAACTCTATATACAGCGGACTGATGATGTCAGTGTGTAGTGAACTCTATATACAGCGGACGATGATGTCAGTGTACGAATATATACAGCGCACGATGATGTCAATGTAGTGAACTCTATATACGCGACACGATGATGTCAGCGTAGCGAACTTCATATAGCGCTGATGATATGTGTCAGTGTAGTGACTCTATATATACAGCGGACGATGATGTGTCAGTGTAGTGAACTCTATATACAGCTGACTGATGATGTCAGTGTAGCGAACTCTATATACAGCGGACGATGAGTGTATGTCTATATATGTAGTGAACGGCGTATATCTATATACAGCTGACTGAGATGTCAGTGTAGTGAACTCTATATACAGATGATGTCACGATGATGTCAGTGTAGCGAACTGATGTCATGTAGCGAGCTGACTGACTGAAATATCAACGTAGGGTACTCTATATACAGCGGACGATGATGTCAGTGTAGGTACTCGATCAACAGCGAACGAATGAGGTATGTTAGTGTATCGAACTCGGCTGACTGAGATTTCAATATAGTATTCTCTATATACAGCGCACGATGATGTCGGCGTAGCGAACTTCATATACAGCTGACTGAGATGTCAATGTAGCGAATTCTATATTCAGCGGAAGATGATGTCAGTGTAGTGTAGTGAACATTATAAAAGTGCACGATGATGTCAGTGTAGCGAACTCTATGTACAGCGGACGATGATGTCAACGTAGTGTACTCTATATACAGCTGACTGAGATGCTGCGTGTAGTGAACTCTATATACAGCGCATTATGATGATGTCAGTGAGGTGAACTCAAACATATAGCGGACGATGATGTCATTGTAGCGAACTCTATATACAACTGACTGAAATGTCAATGTAGTGAACTCTATATACAGCGGACGATGATGTCAGTGTAGTGAACATTTTTATACAGTGCACGGTGATGTCAGTGTAGCGAACTCTATATACAACTGACTGAGATGTCAATGAAGTGAACTCTATATACAGCGGACGATGATGTCAGTGTAGTGAACTCTATATACAGCGCACGATGATGATGTCAACGTAGTGAACTCTAGATACAGCGCACGATGATGTCGGCGTAGCGAACTTCATATACAGCTGACTGAGATGTCAGTATAGTGATCTCTATATACAGGGGACGATGATGTCGGCGTAGCGAACTTCATATACAGCAATGTCAATGTAGCGAATCTATATTCAGCGGGAAATGATGTCAGTGTAGCGAATCTATAAACAGCGGACGATGATGCTAGTGTATCGAACTTTATATACAGCTGACTGAGATGTCAATGAAGTGAACTCTATATTCAGCGGACGATGATATCAGTGTAGCGAACTCTATGTACAGCGGACGAT
>JAXDRA010000933.1:5000-21371 GCA_034190875.2 Urechis unicinctus
CATTAGAATGTGATAAGATATGTTTCAAGATTTACATAATGGACCAGCATTAACCCCGTATATGTCTTGTACATATTGTTGAAAGGTTGATACAAGCACTAGTCACATTCCAATGACTGTGTTCATCAATATGAAATGGTCTACTGATTGTATTTTCATGATTTATCTGGTTATTACTGCTGAAACTGCAATGGCATCCTTCTCTTATGGAATGAGTATGGGGAGTCTGCCGGCTATTAACCTTTTATAATGTACTTAATGTGTTCATTGGTATCAGCATTGCACAATGCTTATATTTGTAGTAGGAAGATATATTTGAATGTTTGTAACGAAGCAAAGTAAGCAGTAATTATCAATCCATGTTTGAGCTGCTTGCTTCTAAGAAGATGGTTAAAAAGAGAAGCTACCCCTACATTACCAAACAGTAATTATGCGAAACGAAAAGAGATATTTATTTACGCATAGTCTTAATTACTTGATGGCTTATTTAATCACTAAAATGTATATTGATTCAATCATGCACTTTCGCTGTTGTGCCTGTTTGTCGGGCCGTTTGTAAATTTTGTGCGGCACATACTCTCATTAAGCTCCTATAATAAATTTACACATTGAATCCTCTTATGTTGTTGTAACTATTCATACTAAAAATCAGCCTTGCACGGCCTTTGACTGCTGAGTGATTAGAGCTTATAAAAAAATTTTTTTACCCTGTTAACCTAATCAGGGCTTCTGTTGCAATATAGCATGTTTGAGTAATGAAGGCATTGTGTTTACAGTGTTACAGAGTAGACATTACACTGTTATTGTGTAACCTATATAACTCTTTGTCCCTGTATTTCCTGCAATTATGAACAAGCATAAATCCTCAGTGTCAGTTTGAAGTATCCATAGCAATGGAGGTGGAAGTTGACATTGTGATTCCAGGCTACATTACCATGCTGGATGGATTCCTGCAAAAGTTCTCACCAACAAAGCTCAGATGATTCTGAGAACAATGTTGACGGTTCACGGAGGATAATATGCAAGCACACACTTAACAAGGAAGATGTGGGGGGGGGGGGGGTTGAGCTTACTGTTCCAATGAAAACCTATACTTTACAGAGTGAGTAGAAATGTTGTTGATTATTCATGTATGTAATGAAGTACTATGTAGTAATTTATCTTAATCCCACTAATGTAACTATGGAACTGTACGTAGTTATTTGATGTTTTACAACATGTTCTACCTGTGGACAGAATCCTCTTGTGTTTCCGAGAAAATCTTGTTCCGAATGTGTCCTTATTGTGGGGAAAGTTAGACGTTTAACTTTACAAGGCATCATAAACACAAACATAACGGTAGGTCATACTAGGAAATTATTTGTCCACAAAGGATGACCGCCGAGCTATTGCCAGCTATTCACGCATGTATTGTTATCGTCATAAGCTGATTTGCATCCAGCAGTCAAATTCAAAAACCTTTGTTTAACCAGTCTTGGTCACTATATTGGACTGTGGCAAAGTTTGATTTGGCCCGACGTCGTAGTCACGGTGCGTTCTACTTCATTGATGCTTTATTCATCGGTATCTAGTGAGCAGTGCACTCGCACGTCTTGTTGCTGTTATTACAGACGCCAGGCTAACATTGTGTGTAGTTTTGTGCACGATTGGTGCAATTGCTGCACTATGCAGAATCAGTTAAGGATTATATGACGAAAACCCTTTCAAAGACTTTTGCAAGCCAGCGACCCACTTGCCTTATTTTGGATGATTCAAGTTGATTGCTTGAGCATAGCAATCATGCAAGTAAATCCCAAGAAGCTCAAAGATAATGTTAAACATGGGTAGACTTGTAAAAGATCATGTTCGGATAAAAGCCAGTGGTGACACTTCACGTCCCAGAACGGACATATCCTTACATATCTGTGCGTGCAGATTTTGCTGATGTTGGTTACACACATTAGATTATGCTAGTTATTTCTAGCCGTGTACAGGACTTCATAATACGTATAAATGGATATATGAAACATTTACACAGTATGTACATCTGATACACATGAAATGATCACCAGGATCAGACTAATGTCATGTTTAACGATAGGATTCGACTGACCGTACTGTCACACACCCCGAAAACCGTAATGTATTATACCTAATGATGTGTATGCAAGCTGTGTCTATTTAAGTTAACCGATATTCTAGTAAAAGTGCTACAACCAAAAGTTCTTGTAGAGTACTTGGCTTCCACAAGAACAAGTATTGTGTTACATTATGATGTTATAGTGCTGCATAGTGCCTCTCGACATCACCGCCCTTGTAGTCCAGTGTTCTTGCTGCAATCGTACATAATCATTTAACATGCAATAGCAAGCAAATCCTACCTCGATGAAGCATTCTCGTCAATTGCGTGCAGTTCTATGGGTTTGCTTCAGTTCTTGTCAAGCTGCTTTAATAGCCCAACTGACCAATTCACCAGTAATATATAGATATCAGCGACTGCAAAACAGCTGTCTAACTTTGATTTCAAATATATGAAAACGAGCAGCGATCAGGCTTAGTAACTACGTATGTGCAATTTCACCATTCGCTGGTATCATGCATCAAAATCACTCGTTCTTAGCTTAGTGGGACCCATAACATCAACTTGCCAAATGCTATAAATCTCGGGCTAATCGATTGAAATCGACTTTGCGGATACTATTTTCTAACGTAGTGAAGAATCACCGAGTGAAATAGCATCATTGTTTCCACAAATTGAAAACTTTTTATGACTGTGATTATCATGAACAGCGTGCATTTGAACACCCTCCTCCTATCCGCCTCCGAAGTGTCATATGTAGCCAAGCTTTCATGCGACCGTCGTTTCCTATTTGGAGTTATTGCATACTTTAATGACATTGCTTTCTATGAATTGTCACATAAGCAAAAGTATGATGAATGATAATTACACACGCAACCGCTCTGTTACACTTCACACGGTAATGCTTAATAATGATATACAAACACTGATCCTACAAGTTCCATTTTCTAAAGCCAGCTTGTCATACAGTGCTTGGGTCGGACGGGTTATCACGTCGGCTTTGCAATAACACCCACCAACATCGTTAGACAACTTCCGGTACAGGCACGTCACTATTCTGACAGTGTTTAATAAAGTAATGCTGTCGATGTTGCACTCAAGGCTTATTTTCAATCGTTGTGCGAACAAAACGGGCTTTTCCCTTCTCATTTTGTATCGCACGTGTTAAGCAGCTTTCGTGTTACCGACATCCTATGAATATACTACATAGCCTCTCATCTCAGATTTAGATATCTTCCTTTCATTATGCCCAGTGTTTGATTTAACATGTTAATTAGCGAGTGTCACACAAAGCTGTCTTCATTAAATGGGACTTTCACAAACTGCTGTATTGTCGAGGGCAACCGTTAAAACGTACCTGTAGGTTGGTATTTTAAGATATGTACCGGTTTGACGTATTCATCCCCTTATGATGAATGGTACCGATTCGACATAAACCATAAGGAACATTTCGTGGACTGCGCGGATTGCAATGAAATATGCATAATCAGATATATATAGATATATATAGATATTATATATATATATATATATATAGATATATATATATATATATATAGATAGATAGAGATAGATATATACATATATCTAGAGATATAGAGATATATCTAGAGAGAGAGAGAATATAGAGATATTATATATCTAGAGAGAGGAATATATCTCCTATATCTATCCCTCTCTATCTCTCTCTATAGAGAGAGAGATATATAAGAGAGAGAGGAAAGAGATAGATCTAGATCTCTCTATATCTCTATCTCTTCCTAGATCTAACAGAGAGAGAGAGATCTCTATATCCCTAGATCTCTAGATAGATATATCCCTCTCTATCTCTCTCCCTATCTCTAGATCTATTCTCTGTAGATATCATATCTCTATATCTATAGTCTCTATTTCTCTCTATCTCTCTATATATATCTCTATATATCTCCTCTCTCTCTCTATGTCTCCCCCCCCCTGTGTATTTATATATCTCTATATATATATATTTCATTGCAATCAATCATCGGTCTCTCGGCCTTATCTTGTACAATGGTCATGTGAACTGTTGCATATCGGCTTATCGCCCTGCTAGGTTGTCACATGACTTTATAATTTACTTCCGTTGCCGATAGGGGCGATTATCACTTCCTTTCTTCTTGTGACTGTCGCCATCAAAGCTCATATGATTTTTAAATTCGCTTTATCCGTCGCCATCAGCAGTGTCTTCTCCATTACTCAGCAGGATTTAACTGTTTTCCTAGACTGCCTGGCGCAATCTTAAGGTCGGTGTGAGTTTTTGTTACACTTTTTGGGTACTTTATATCTCGACCACCTGGCTCGATTGAAAAAGATGTCTCCCGTGTGTATCGCTTTGTGTTTGTCACAATGATGATGCGCCGATTATTTCAAATCTTATTATGGGCCATTCTTTCAATAAACGTTGGACAGCTTTCGCAAGGGATACCGGGTCGCTCTCCCTTAATTTAGCTGGTGTCCACGAGGTTTTCTGTCATGGTATTTCACTTTGCCAAAATTGCTCGACGAGGTGGGTACGGTTTCCGCCTTAAACCCCGCCATCGAGGTCATCGATATTGGTTCTAACGATTTGTCTGCGACGTCTTTGCTTTCGCTAACTTGTTAATCAATATGGCCTCGCTTGTGTCATTTGTTCCCAAGTGTTCTGTCGCGATGTCGTGGCGTGTAACTGTGTCTGCCCTCAACATAGCACCCCCGCAACTACTTCAATTCTTGTGTCTTGCTTTCAATTCTAGCTTGTCATCTCTATATGTGCTTAATCCCCGCATCATGTTCTGGCGGCTTCGTGGTATATATATATATATATATATTTATATATATATATATATATATATTTATATATATATACATGAATATCATCAGTATGCAACAATGACATTACCTACAAATCTGTACAATTGCAGGCCTTATAATGTATGCGTCAACTCATAAACACAAGTGGTCTGTACCCCTAATAGAGTTACTTATGTTCGTTCTTGTTTCATTGTTCTAATACCCATTACACATTTACCAATGGTGAAACGCTGCATCAAGTTGATGAAATGCCATTATGAATTCTTGAAGATTATGGTCAGTTCAATCGCAATGCAAGATTTTTTTAATTTGAATGCCACAATATCGTTTCAATGTGTGTCGCTCGATTACAGTGTATATTATTAGATCTATTCTAAAGTTGCGTACTAATAGCGTTCCACATTTGAATATAATACTTGACAGAATGTATTTAGTTCTCAGATCCAGCTTGTTGGACATGGTTTATAGTGAGCCATCGTTTAATGTAATAATAATGGGATGTCGCTTATGATATATGTTCAGGAGAGCATAAGCCTCAATAGCAATGTAAGAATTGTTCTATTGGAATGCAACAATGTCGTTTGCGGCGATTAGGGGTTGACTAAGTGGACCTGTCATGTAATGGGCATAAAGATGCATTGCATCGGATTACAATTTAAAGAACTACCTATATTTATATTATCAAGAAAGGTAAAACTTGGTCTGTTCAGTAAATGTAGTGAATTTAACATGTAACAGGACTTTTGACTGCAAAACATGTGCCCTAGTCTTATATAAATAATTATCCTATACTTTTTATATATAATACGGCCATGAGCCACGATGATACAATGAATGCATACTCTTGGCATTTGGAAACACAACGCACTCACATATTTATAATACAATCCCAATCCACTAGGATTTACCGCCCATTTTAGTTGATATAGATCTGTAGTAAAACGCAACCAATCATATGCAAATGGAGTTTGCATGCTACACCGTTATATTTTCTGCACAGCAACTCCTGTAACATTTGACTTTTATGTGATGTTCTGCAGCACATGGCTAGTGGATGAATATGAATGCTGCCATCGTGTTTAATCTATGGGAAAGATTTGGTCAGCTCCAATATAAACGTATTATTGATATTTTTAGGATCGTTGCAGATCCAAGGATCCAAACCTATTACATTGGTATGAAGAATATAAACTAAAGGAATAGACAAATTAACCATATTTTCAACAATCTAATTAAAAGTTCCAATAGTTGCCCCACTGAAATTGTCTATTCGAAACGCCATGATATCGCCGACGATACGGCCGTATAAGTAATCGATCTACAATTATGCATACAGCACGATATTGTTATCTGCAGCAGGTATTTATGTTATCATTTGAAATTATTAACGCGTTTTAATTGAATGTTAAGCATAAATATACAACTCCGTTCTGCTGAATCAGCCGGTGCCGTTTGCTTTGTTTTGGACTGCCAGCCGACTCCATTTAGTTGCAAGCCTAGTCACAGTGACGAGTGGTATTGTCGTCGTACAAAACCTACATTTTATTGCCGACCTCTAAAACCGTCATGATTGTTCAGGTAAGTTAAAGCCCGACAAGGACGTATGAATAGAAATGATACGTTCGCACAGGATCATGTCGGCGCGCGATATATACTTGATCGCAGACTGGCACAACTCACAAACTTTTGCTGGCACAAAATGTAACATAATTCGATTTTGTCTTTATTCAGACAAACCATGGCCAATCAGCAACTAACGTATTGGCTTAATAAACAGCTACAACATCGTTTTATCTCGGACTGACTCCGCTCCTACCTCGCCCCATTGTATCCGGCCAGTTGAACGAGAAAAATACGCTTGCCCGATCAGACACGCTTCGGACCCAACTAGCGCATCCGAACGCACCTTGTACTAGTCGCGGACTATCGGACGTGCCTTAATATTGAGCCCTGTTGACACTACAAATTAAGAACCTTTCCCTCCGCTCGCATCACCACAACCGTGAATAAGCTAGCAACCTCATAACTTCCTCCCCAGGGAGGCTCATTGATTGAGCCACTTCACCAAGTGAAACATTATAGATAAGTACATGTTTCCCCGCCTGGGGTATTCCAAACGGAGATAATTACTTCAATAACTCGCATGTGAATTTTACGTCACATAGTCAGCCTTTGTGTTCCCTTACTTAAATGATTCCAATTTTGGTAGCACCCTTGCAATGATACTGCTATGGGGCCAATTGTAACTATGAATGAGTTTACAGTAACTGGCCATTAGAATGTGATAAGATATGTTTCAAGATTTACATAATGGACCAGCATTAACCCCGTATATGTCTTGTACATATTGTTGAAAGGTTGATACAAGCACTAGTCACATTCCAATGACTGTGTTCATCAATATGAAATGGTCTACTGATTGTATTTTCATGATTTATCTGGTTATTACTGCTGAAACTGCAATGGCATCCTTCTCTTATGGAATGAGTATGGGGAGTCTGCCGGCTATTAACCTTTTATAATGTACTTAATGTGTTCATTGGTATCAGCATTGCACAATGCTTATATTTGTAGTAGGAAGATATATTTGAATGTTTGTAACGAAGCAAAGTAAGCAGTAATTATCAATCCATGTTTGAGCTGCTTGCTTCTAAGAAGATGGTTAAAAAGAGAAGCTACCCCTACATTACCAAACAGTAATTATGCGAAACGAAAAGAGATATTTATTTACGCATAGTCTTAATTACTTGATGGCTTATTTAATCACTAAAATGTATATTGATTCAATCATGCACTTTCGCTGTTGTGCCTGTTTGTCGGGCCGTTTGTAAATTTTGTGCGGCACATACTCTTATTAAGCAGGCTCCTATAATAAATTTACACATTGAATCCTCTTATGTTGTTGTAACTATTCATACTAAAAATCAGCCTTGCACGGCCTTTGACTGCTGAGTGATTAGAGCTTATAAAAAATTTTTTTTACCCTGTTAACCTAATCAGGGCTTCTGTTGCAATATAGCATGTTTGAGTAATGAAGGCATTGTGTTTACAGTGTTACAGAGTAGACATTACACTGTTATTGTGTAACCTATATAACTCTTTGTCCCTGTATTTCCTGCAATTATGAACAAGCATAAATCCTCAGTGTCAGTTTGAAGTATCCATAGCAATGGAGGTGGAAGTTGACATTGTGATTCCAGGCTACATTACCATGCTGGATGGATTCCTGCAAAAGTTTCTCACCAACAAAGCTCAGATGATTCTGAGAACAATGTTGACGGTTCACGGAGGATAATATGCAAGCACACACTTAACAAGGAAGATGTGGGGGGGGGGGGGTTGAGCTTACTGTTCCAATGAAAACCTATACTTTACAGAGTGAGTAGAAATGTTGTGATTATTCATGTATGTAATGAAGTACTATGTAGTAATTTATCTTAATCCCACTAATGTAACTATGGAACTGTACGTAGTTATTTGATGTTTTACAACATGTTCTACCTGTGGACAGAATCCTCTTGTGTTTCCGAGAAAATCTTGTTCCGAATGTGTCCTTATTGTGGGGAAAGTTAGACGTTTAACTTTACAAGGCATCATAAACACAAACATAACGGTAGGTCATACTAGGAAATTATTTGTCCACAAAGGATGACCGCCGAGCTATTGCCAGCTATTCACGCATGTATTGTTATCGTCATAAGCTGATTTGCATCCAACAGTCAAATTCAAAAACCTTTGTTTAACCAGTCTTGGTCACTATATTGGACTGTGGCAAAGTTTGATTTGGCCCGACGTCGTAGTCACGATGCGTTCTACTTCATTGATGCTTTATTCATCGGTATCTAGTGAGCAGTGCACTCGCACGTCTTGTTGCTGTTATTACAGACGCCAGGCTAACATTGTGTGTAGTTTGTGCACGATTGGTGCAATAGATGCACTATGCAGAATCAGTTAAGGATTATATGACGAAAACCCTTTCAAAGACTATTGCAAGCCAGCGACCCACTTGCCTTATTTTGGATGATTTAAGTTGATTGCTTGAGCATAGCAATCATGCAAGTAAATCCCAAGAAGCTCAAAGATAATGTTAAACATGGGTAGACTTGTAAAAGATCATGTTCGGATAAAAGCCAGTGGTGACACTTCACGTCCCAGAACGGACATATCCTTACATATCTGTGCGTGCAGATTTTGCTGATGTTGGTTACACACATTAGATTATGCTAGTTATTTCTAGCCGTGTACAGGACTTCATAATACGTATAAATGGATATATGAAACATTTACACAGTATGTACATCTGATACACATGAAATGATCACCAGGATCAGACTAATGTCATGTTTAACGATAGGATTCGACTGACCGTACTGTCACACACCCCCGAAAACCGTAATGTATTATACCTAATGATGTGTATGCAAGCTGTGTCTATTTAAGTTAACCGATATTCTAGTAAAAGTGCTACAACCAAAAGTTCTTGTAGAGTACTTGGCTTCCACAAGAACAAGTATTGTGTTACATTATGATGTTATAGTGCTGCATAGTGCCTCTCGACATCACCGCCCTTGTAGTCCAGTGTTCTTGCTGCAATCGTACATAATCATTTAACATGCAATAGCAAGCAAATCCTACCTCGATGAAGCATTCTCGTCAATTGCGTGCAGTTCTATGGGTTTGCTTCAGTTCTTGTCAAGCTGCTTTAATAGCCCAACTGACCAATTCACCAGTAATATATAGATATCAGCGACTGCAAAACAGCTGTCTAACTTTGATTTCAAATATATGAAAACGAGCAGCGATCAGGCTTAGTAACTACGTATGTGCAATTTCACCATTCGCTGGTATCATGCATCAAAATCACTCGTTCTTAGCTTAGTGGGACCCATAACATCAACTTGCCAAATGCTATAAATCTCGGGCTAATCGATTGAAATCGACTTTGCGGATACTATTTTCTAACGTAGTGAAGAATCACCGAGTGAAATAGCATCATTGTTTCCACAAATTGAAAACTTTTTGTCGAGGGCAACCGTTAAAACGTACCTGTAGGTTGGTATTTTAAGATATGTACCGGTTTGACGTATTCATCCCTTATTATGATGAATGGTACCGATTCGACATAAACCAAAGGAACATTTCGGGGACTGCGCGGATTGCAATGAAATAGGCAGAAGCAGACAGTGAATCATATGAGAGAGATATATAGCAGCATTTCGTGTTAGATGAATATACTAGAGATTTAGATATAGATATATGGGATATATTAGAGAGTATAAATAGAGAGATAGAGTCGAGCAACCGACGTATATAGGATATTTTAGATATGTAGGTTTGACGTATTCATCCCCTTATGAGAATATACCGATTCGACATAAACCATAAGGAACATTTCGTGGACTGCGAGATTGCAATGAAATATGCATAATCAGATATATATATATATATTAATATATAAATATATATATAAAGAGAGAGATCTATATCCCTATATATACATATATAGATATATATATAGAGAGAGATATATATATATATCTATAGAGACAGAGAGATCTCTCTCCTCTCTCTCTCTATATATCTCTCTAGTATCTCTATATATATATATATATATATATATATCTCTATATATATATATATCTATGTAAAAATGTAATATATATATATATGTCTATAAAAACTTTCTGTCTTTTCTCTATATCTATATATTTCATTGCAATCAATCATCGGTCTCTCGGCCTTATCTTGTACAATGGTCATGTGAACTGTTGCATATCGGCTTATCGCCCTGCTAGGTTGTCACATGACTTTATAATTACTTCCGTTGCCGATAGGGGCGATTATCACTTCCTTTCTTCTTGTGACTGTCGCCATCAAAGCTCATATGATTTTTAAATTCGCTTTATCCGTCGCCATCAGCAGTGTCTTCTCCATTACTCAGCAGGATTTAACTGTTTTCCTAGACTGCCTGGCGCAATCTTAAGGTCGGTGTGAGTTTTTGTTACACTTTTTGGGTACTTTATATCTCGACCACCTGGCTCGATTGAAAAAGATGTCTCCCGTGTATCGCTTTGTGTTTGTCACAATGATGATGCGCCGATTATTTCAAATCTTATTATGGGCCATTCTTTCAATAAACGTTGGACAGCTTTCGCAAGGGATACCGGGTCGCTCTCCCTTAATTTAGCTGGTGTCCACGAGGTTTTCTGTCATGGTATTTCACTTTGCCAAAATTGCTCGACGAGGTGGGTACGGTTTCCGCCTTAAACCCCGCCATCGAGGTCATCGATATTGGTTCTAACGATTTGTCTGCGACGTCTTTGCTTTCGCTAACTTGTTAATCAATATGGCCTCGCTTGTGTCATTTGTTCCCAAGTGTTCTGTCGCGATGTCGTGGCGTGTAACTGTGTCTGCCCTCAACATAGCACCCGCAACTACTTCAATTCTTGTGTCTTGCTTTACAATTCTAGCTTGTCATCTCTATATGTGCTTAATCCCCGCATCATGTTCTGGCGGCTTCGTGGTATATATATATATATATATATATTTATATATATATATATATATTTATATATATATACATGAATATCATCAGTATGCAACAATGACATTACCTACAAATCTGTACAATTGCAGGCCTTATAATGTATGCGTCAACTCATAAACACAAGTGGTCTGTACCCCTAATAGAGTTACTTATGTTCGTTCTTGTTTCATTGTTCTAATACCCATTACACATTTACCAATGGTGAAACGCTGCATCAAGTTGATGAAATGCCATTATGAATTCTTGAAGATTATGGTCAGTTCAATCGCAATGCAAGATTTTTTTAATTTGAATGCCACAATATCGTTTCAATGTGTGTCGCTCGATTACAGTGTATATTATTAGATCTATTCTAAAGTTGCGTACTAATAGCGTTCCACATTTGAATATAATACTTGACAGAATGTATTTAGTTCTCAGATCCAGCTTGTTGGACATGGTTTATAGTGAGCCATCGTTTAATGTAATAATAATGGGATGTCGCTTATGATATATGTTCAGGAGAGCATAAGCCTCAATAGCAATGTAAGAATTGTTCTATTGGAATGCAACAATGTCGTTTGCGGCGATTAGGGGTTGACTAAGTGGACCTGTCATGTAATGGGCATAAAGATGCATTGCATCGGATTACAATTTAAAGAACTACCTATATTATATATTATCAAGAAAGGTAAAACTTGGTCTGTTCAGTAAATGTAGTGAATTTAACATGTAACAGGACTTTTGACTGCAAAACATGTGCCCTAGTCTTATATAAATAATTATCCTATACTTTTTATATATAATACGGCCATGAGCCACGATGATACAATGAATGCATACTCTTGGCATTTGGAAACACAACGCACTCACATATTTATAATACAATCCCAATCCACTAGGATTTACCGCCCATTTTAGTTGATATAGATCTGTAGTAAAACGCAACCAATCATATGCAAATGGAGTTTGCATGCTACACCGTTATATTTTCTGCACAGCAACTCCTGTAACATTTGACTTTTATGTGATGTTCTGCAGCACATGGCTAGTGGATGAATATGAATGCTGCCATCGTGTTTAATCTATGGGAAAGATTTGGTCAGCTCCAATATAAACGTATTATTGATATTTTTAGGATCGTTGCAAATCCAAGGATCCAAACCTATTACATTGGTATGAAGAATATAAACTAAAGGAATAGACAAATTAACCATATTTTCAACAATCTAATTAAAAGTTCCAATAGTTGCCCCACTGAAATTGTCTATTCGAAACGCCATGATATCGCCGACGATACGGCCGTATAAGTAATCGATCTACAATTATGCATACAGCACGATATTGTTATCTGCAGCAGGTATTTATGTTATCATTTGGAATTATTAACGCGTTTTAATTGAATGTTAAGCACAAATTATACGACTCCGTTCTGCTGAATCAGCCGGTGCCGTTTGCTTTGTTTTGGACTGCCAGCCGACTCCATTTAGTTGCAAGCCTAGTCACAGTGACGAGTGGTATTGTCGTCGTACAAAACCTACATTTTATTGCCGACCTCTAAAACCGTCATGATTGTTCAGGTAAGTTAAAGCCCGACAAGGACGTATGAATAGAAATGATACGTTCGCACAGGATCATGTCGGCGCGCGATATATACTTGATCGCAGACTGGCACAACTCACAAACTTTTGCTGGCACAAAATGTAACATAATTCGATTTTGTCTTTATTCAGACAAACCATGGCCAATCAGCAACTAACGTATTGGCTTAATAAACAGCTACAACATCGTTTTATCTCGGACTGACTCCGCTCCTACCTCGCCCCATTGTATCCGGCCAGTTGAACGAGAAAAATACGCTTGCCCGATCAGACACGCTTCGGACCCAACTAGCGCATCCGAACGCACCTTGTACTAGTCGCGGACTATCGGACGTGCCTTAATATTGAGCCCTGTTGACACTACAAATTAAGAACCTTTCCCTCCGCTCGCATCACCACAACCGTGAATAAGCTAGCAACCTCATAACTTCCTCCCCAGGGAGGCTCATTGATTGAGCCACTTCACCAAGTGAAACATTATAGATAAGTACATGTTTCCCCGCCTGGGGTATTCCAAACGGAGATAATTACTTCAATAACTCGCATGTGAATTTTACGTCACATAGTCAGCCTTTGTGTTCCCTTACTTAAATGATTCCAATTTTGGTAGCACCCTTGCAATGATACTGCTATGGGGCCAATTGTAACTATGAATGAGTTTACAGTAACTGGCCATTAGAATGTGATAAGATATGTTTCAAGATTTACATAATGGACCAGCATTAACCCCGTATATGTCTTGTACATATTGTTGAAAGGTTGATACAAGCACTAGTCACATTCCAATGACTGTGTTCATCAATATGAAATGGTCTACTGATTGTATTTTCATGATTTATCTGGTTATTACTGCTGAAACTGCAATGGCATCCTTCTCTTATGGAATGAGTATGGGGAGTCTGCCGGCTATTAACCTTTTATAATGTACTTAATGTGTTCATTGGTATCAGCATTGCACAATGCTTATATTTGTAGTAGGAAGATATATTTGAATGTTTGTTTGTAACGAAGCAAAGTAAGCAGTAATTATCAATCCATGTTTGAGCTGCTTGCTTCTAAGAAGATGGTTAAAAAGAGAAGCTACCCCTACATTACCAAACAGTAATTATGCGAAACGAAAAGAGATATTTATTTACGCATAGTCTTAATTACTTGATGGCTTATTTAATCACTAAAATGTATATTGATTCAATCATGCACTTTCGCTGTTGTGCCTGTTTGTCGGGCCGTTTGTAAATTTTGTGCGGCACATACTCTTATTAAGCAGGCTCCTATAATAAATTTACACATTGAATCCTCTTATGTTGTTGTAACTATTCATACTAAAAATCAGCCTTGCACGGCCTTTGACTGCTGAGTGATTAGAGCTTATAAAAAAGTTTTTTTACCATGTTAACCTAATCAGGGCTTCTGTTGCAATATAGCATGTTTGAGTAATGAAGGCATTGTGTTTACAGTGTTACAGAGTAGACATTACACTGTTATTGTGTAACCTATATAACTCTTTGTCCCTGTATTTCCTGCAATTATGAACAAGCATAAATCCTCAGTGTCAGTTTGAAGTATCCATAGCAATGGAGGTGGAAGTTGACATTGTGATTCCAGGCTACATTACCATGCTGGATGGATTCCTGCAAAAGTTTCTCACCAACAAAGCTCAGATGATTCTGAGAACAATGTTGACGGTTCACGGAGGATAATATGCAAGCACACACTTAACAAGGAAGATGTGGGGGGGGGGTTGAGCTTACTGTTCCAATGAAAACCTATACTTTAAAGAGTGAGTAGAAATGTTGTTGATTATTCATGTATGTAATGAAGTACTATGTAGTAATTTATCTTAATCCCACTAATGTAACTATGGAACTGTACGTAGTTATTTGATGTTTTACAACATGTTCTACCTGTGGACAGAATCCTCTTGTGTTTCCGAGAAAATCTTGTTCCGAATGTGTCCTTATTGTGGGGAAAGTTAGACGTTTAACTTTACAAGGCATCATAAACACAAACATAACGGTAGGTCATACTAGGAAATTATTTGTCCACAAAGGATGACCGCCGAGCTATTGCCAGCTATTCACGCATGTATTGTTATCGTCATAAGCTGATTTGCATCCAGCAGTCAAATTCAAAAACCTTTGTTTAACCAGTCTTGGTCACTATATATTGGACTGTGGCAAAGTTTGATTTGGCCCGACGTCGTAGTCACGGTGCGTTCTACTTCATTGATGCTTTATTCATCGGTATCTAGTGAGCAGTGCACTCGCACGTCTTGTTGCTGTTATTACAGACGCCAGGCTAACATTGTGTGTAGTTTGTGCACGATTGGTGCAATAGATGCACTATGCAGAATCAGTTAAGGATTATATGACGAAAACCCTTTCAAAGACTTTTGCAAGCCAGCGACCCACTTGCCTTATTTTGGATGATTCAAGTTGATTGCTTGAGCATAGCAATCATGCAAGTAAATCCCAAGAAGCTCAAAGATAATGTTAAACATGGGTAGACTTGTAAAAGATCATGTTCGGATAAAAGCCAGTGGTGACACTTCACGTCCCAGAACGGACATATCCTTACATATCTGTGCGTGCAGATTTTGCTGATGTTGGTTACACACATTAGATTATGCTAGTTATTTCTAGCCGTGTACAGGACTTCATAATACGTATAAATGGATATATGAAACATTTACACAGTATGTACATCTGATACACATGAAATGATCACCAGGATCAGACTAATGTCATGTTTAACGATAGGATTCGACTGACCGTACTGTCACACACCCCGAAAACCGTAATGTATTATACCTAATGATGTGTATGCAAGCTGTGTCTATTTAAGTTAACCGATATTCTAGTAAAAGTGCTACAACCAAAAGTTCATGTAGAGTACTTGGCTTCCACAAGAACAAGTATTGTGTTACATTATGATGTTATAGTGCTGCATAGTGCCTCTCGACATCACCGCCCTTGTAGTCCAGTGTTCTTGCTGCAATCGTACATAATCATTTAACATGCAATAGCAAGCAAATCCTACCTCGATGAAGCATTCTCGTCAATTGCGTGCAGTTCTATGGGTTTGCTTCAGTTCTTGTCAAGCTGCTTTAATAGCCCAACTGACCAATTCACCAGTAATATATAGATATCAGCGACTGCAAAACAGCTGTCTAACTTTGATTTCAAATATATGAAAACGAGCAGCGATCAGGCTTAGTAACTACGTATGTGCAATTTCACCATTCGCTGGTATCATGCATCAAAATCACTCGTTCTTAGCTTAGTGGGACCCATAACATCAACTTGCCAAATGCTATAAATCTCGGGCTAATCGATTGAAATCGACTTTGCGGATACTATTTTCTAACGTAGTGAAGA